>BMAU01002656.1:0-14036 GCA_019973935.1 Trichonephila clavipes | reverse complement strand
AAGGACTTGGCTCGCAAGATTGTTTTACGGAAGACCAATTGTGATTAACATTGCATTTGACAAATTTTGACTGTAACTAATTTAACTTAATTTTATTTTCCTTAAAATTTTAATAATTGACTTTACTTTATATACTTGACATTATTTCTGTGGGAGTCCGAATAAATCTTCGAATAAAAAGCAGACTCTTCAGAAGGCGGGATTTTATATTGGTGAGGTGGGTTGTCTAGGGGTAAGTATTTAAGGGTGAGTGATGAATTAATTGAATCAAAGTCATTTAAACACAGACACTTCATTTAAGTAAAAAAAAGAATTTATTTAAAGTTAAAGGGAAATATTTACAAAAGGGGATATTTACAAAGAGAAAGACATGCAGGAATTAGGTTAATCGAAAGTTGAGTTATACCTTTAGAAAAAAAAAAAGACGGGGAAATAAACTACCTTTATTATTCTTGGACGTTAGGACTGGTGGTGCCGCGCAGGGCGCGAAAATGCGCTAAAGACGTGACGTATTGAACAAGCAGTGGTTAGTAGGCCTCTGCCGAAAAATTATTCAAGCCGAAGCTACGAAAGCTCACTAGACGGCGCTGCTTCGGAATGCAGTAATAAATAAAATTGAGATTAATGGTCCTCTGAAAAGGATATGACTCAACCTTTTAACAAAATGTTTCCAAGAAAAAATTCTACATATATACTTCATTTATCGCAGAATTTATTCTAATATTGATTTTGTTTAGGAATTCAAAAAACTCTTGTAGCATTCATTACGTTTTATTTAATAGCAATATATAGTTGTTAACCGTAAAATCCAGCGTATAATGCGAAATTAATAAGAAAATAAGATCGAAATTTAAGGGTGCGCGTTATACGCCGGGTATAAAAGTGAGAGCTTTAAAAATAAAAAAAAAGATAAGCTTAGAAAACAAATAAGACTTCCACACAGATCGAAATGCTGTTTATTTAAAGGAAATGGCATTCCTAATGAACTTAAAGAATTTTAGTTCTAGAAGTACATTACGTTTTTCTAAATTTTAGAATAATACCTCGAATAAATGACTTCAAAACATAAGAGCATTACGTACGTACATTATAGGTTTCTTCGCCAAAAAAGGGATACGCGTTATACGGCGAAAGTACCTAAAAATTACAATTGTAGCTTGAAAGTACAGGTACGCAGTTTACGGCGGTGATACACCGGATTTTACCGTATTTATCCAAGGAAATTGAACGCACCGGAAGAGTTTAGAGTTTCCAAACTGTTTAACTATTAACAATTCAAATTACTATTGTCAGAAATTGTATTTAATACATAAAAATTACCTAAAATTTACTATTAATTATTCATATTATTGTAGAAGGCCCATACTTAAAGCAAATTCTGAGTAATTTAGATTGTATTTTAAAATCTCTTCAAAGAGCATCATACTTAGGATGATTTCAAAATAAATGGCATTTACAACATTTTATACTTACGGTATGATTAATTAGATATCTCTAAATGGTCTTCCCTTTAAATTAAGAACACAATAGATATTCATAAAAAGATAGAGTAAACTTATTGTTCTTGTGCTATATGTTCTGTTTAGAATTCAAAATGAATAAGATAATTGACTTGCTTTTAAAAAAATGAAAAATTATTTATACTTTAGCAATAACGTTTTAGTTAAGCATTTATGTGTGTTTTATTCAAAATCCCATTAGAAAATGGATAGAAGTTTATTGAGTTATTTGTATCACTCTAAAGGGAATGAAAAAACCTACAAAAATAAAACCACATCATTTTAATTATTTTATATGCAGATTTGGGACATACAAAGGGTGTTTTTTTAGAGGTATAAAACTTTAAATTGCAATAAAACAACGATGTATTATTCGATTGACATGAATTCTTTTTTATTCGAAAGATAATCTTGTGGCAATACATTTTAAATATGATTTCTGGCATAGGACTGCCACGGCTGGCTCGGATGTAGTCCAATCTGGACGTCCAATTTTCGATGACTTTTTCCAACATTTGTGGCCGTATGTCAGCAATAACACGGCGAATGTTGTCTTCCAAAGGGTCAAGCGTTTGTGGCTTATCCGCATAGACCAATGACTTTACATAGCTTTACAAAAAATAGTCTAGCGGTGTTAAATCACAAGATCTTGGAGGCCAATTCACAGGTCCAAAACGTGAAATTAGACGGTCACCAAACGTGTCTTTCAATAAATCGATTGTGGCACGAGCTGTGTGACATGTTGCGCCGTCTTGTTGGAACCACAGCTCCTGGACAGCATGATTGTTCAATTCAGGAATGAAAAAGTTAGTAATCATGGCTCTGTACCGATCACCATTGACTGTAACGTTGTGGCCTTCATCGTTTTTGAAGAAGGATTCCACCAACCCATAAAGCGCCCCAAACAGTCAGTTTTTCTGGATTTAACGGTGTTTCGACATACACTTGTAGATTAGCTTCACTCCAAATGCGGCAGTTTTGTTTGTTGACGTAGCCATTCAACCAGAAGTGCGCTTCATCGCTAAACAAAATTCGCTTATGAAAATCGGGAACAACGGCAATCTCGTTTTGGGCCCATTCGACGAATCTACGCCTTGCTTGATGATCGTTTTGATGAATTGCCAAACCAAACTGAGAATAAATCACTTGACAGCTGTTAAATCGGTCGCCATCTTGGAAAGTAATGCTAACTTAAACTTCTATACCTGGAAAAAAAACACTCTTTATATATAAGATAAATAGTAATTTAAGATATTGAATCACTTAAGCTATGTTTATTTATTCGATTTCTTCATTACCGATATATAAGTAACTTTACTGAGCAACTGAGTATTTTTTAAAATCTTTTTACAGATATTAGATTGTACTTTAGCATATACAGAAAAAAATTTCAAAGTCAACTAGATGTACGAAGTTGTTTTTAAATTATGTACAAAGACGTTTTAAGGTATAGACCTATTCAACCCGGGCCTAAAACTTCGGTCTCGTCTCGAAGGTCTCGTTTCCTTCTCGAATCAACTTCAATAAGATCATCCGAACAACTTTAATCAAATGTTATTCCCGGGTATATTTCCTGAAAGACTGGAAATTTATAACTATGTACCAACTGGTCACAGCGGCACGACCGCGAATTTAAAATGTAGCGTAAATTTTGCGAATTTATGATCTAGGAAACGAATTTTCGAATAAGACTTCCTTTTGTTATAAATTACTTTTGTTGAACTTTGCATACGTGTACACCAAATTCGACAAAAGGGTCGCAGATGGGACCTACTTTTGCACCAAGGCCTAGAGCCCCAAGAAGTCTTAACCCCTTAACTGGTTTACCCCTACACTGTACGGGCTGCCGAAAGCTGGTCATAAACGTTTTGCCCCGTAAGCTGTACGGGCACTGATATTTTCTTCTTTCTAAGTTTGATTTGCCCATATTCGAGATTATTAGTGTTAGTTTTGTGATATCCCTTCCGTTGGGGATATCCTCTCTCCCCCATCGACGCGACCTACGTCTGAAGAAATGAAAGATGAACCACTATACTCTGCCATAATAAAATCAGTTTATTATGATCTTAACTTGAATAAAATACAACAACACTAAAATAAGAGGCTTATGATCAGGAGTGAAACGACGCAAACCGTAATACTGATAAATAGCATGATTAACCACTGAATCTATCTTTATAGATTATTTCCTAACTTAATAATATCCGCTTTATTCTTAAAGGTTAAACATCCAAGCTTACCGCTATTTCCTTGGCGAACAGCTACGGTCCTTAAATCATCAATTTTATCCTTCCTTCTGACTTACTCTGGCTAAGTCAATACTCTTCTGGTCTCGGACCCACTATTGCTTATCTTCAATGGCACTGTTAGACCGACTCACAGAACTCCTCGAATGCTCTAACTCTCTTCCCTAGAACTTTAACTCACTTCACTTAGCTTACTTAGCGCTCCTCGCGAATACTAACGTTCCAATATATATGATTCCTAACCTGCATAACCCCGCTATCTTCTTGCGTTGGTTGGAAAGAATTGCCATTCTAGCCCCAAAGAAATCCCTAGAGGATTAATAGAAGTAATTCCGATAAAGCCCCATCACAGTTTTTTTAAGAGAAGCAATTTCTCCATGGTATTGAAATATTTCCCATCCGGGATTTTCTTTGTGGTGAAGGTGGGAATTTTTTTCACTGAAGGCAAAAATTTAGATTCTTGAAAATATTAGTTAAAGAACAGTGATTGGCAAAGCGATGTGAAATTTGTTGCTTGAGAAGAAATGAAAATGGAAATATAATCCAAAAAAGTCGATATTATCTCTGTCCCCATTGTAATGTTGTTGTTACTTATGCCACCTGATCGGCAGTATCACTACATCAAGGTCCACGAAATTCATCGCGGCGAAGGGCTAGATTTTTGCGGCTGTCGTTAGCCTTGGCTTTGAGGACCATGCAGATGATAGTACGATTTTGTAAGGTTCCACCCCAATTTTGATAGAGAACACCCTAGGGAGGGCCTCCTACATCTCACCAAACTCATGAGAGGACTAGCGGCTCGACGACTATTTAGAGTACCCCCCTGCCGTGAAGGCACTATACATTTACAAACATCCATGCCTTCTCTGGTATTCGAATCCAGGCCCTCAGTCAGTGTCACTAACCACTATAACAGATGGGAGGCCCATTGTAGTATAAGACTTAGTAGCACAAACAAAATCCTCAACCGTTTGAAAAAGAGGTATGGACACGAAATTTTTTTATAAGTAAGGGGGAGAATCTTTTAAGATATTGGAAGCATTCTTCATAATGTGGTAAGTGCACTTATAAAAAAACAAACATTTAGGGTTTTTTTTTTTTAGTTCCACAATTATTAAAAAAATATTGCGAAAACTCTGAAATTGAAAATTAAAGTAAAACTCTACTGTTTTCGTATTATGTTAAGTGTTATACTTAGTTACATGGAATAAAAAATTTGCCTTTTCACAGTGGCGTAGCGTGGGGGCTGCTGTGGTGGTCATAGCCCCGGGCGGCATACGGAAAGGAGCGGCGACAAAGCGATATTTAAATTCCAAAAAAAAAAAAAAAAAAAAAAAATTCGAACTACAAATCGCGCCCACGTGACAAAACTGAAGGAAACAAGTGAAAGTTTTGAAACACGCATAGATGCAGGAAGTTCATTAGTCGCTATGCAATCGCGTTCGTTTTATGTTACTTAGGCTTCTGGCAACCGGTACTGTGCGAAGTTATTAATGCTCACAAAATTATTTGCAGAGGGACTAAATATCCATCAAAGTGCTCAAAAAATCTGTGCTTTACAGACCGTATTAGAATCCAAAAGAGAGGAATTCGTATGATGCTTTAATATATACTAAAAGTTTATGTGAAGAGCTTGAAATTTCTTTTGAACCCCTAAGACGAATCAGAGGAAGCATATATTTGGCGATAGAAGTGAAGATGTTCAGTTATCGTACGAAGATGACTTGAGGCGAACAATGTTTTCTTCAATAGACAGAGTAACGGCTGAAATTCGAGAAAGATTCCAACAGTTACAGAATCTAGCCAAAAATATGCTTTTTTTTTAAAGTCCTGAAGTAAAATTGAGCATGGATGAACTTAACTTAGATCAAGCTCCTCAAGACATTAATAAAGAAGAATTCCAACTTGAGAGCGTACGTCTACAAGATTTCATAGCTGCAACAGACCCATGATGTAAAAATGAACTCATTAGGTCCGGCTATCTGGGTTTATTAAAATATATTATTGAGTTCAAACTTGAAGATGGCTTACCAAACATTGTTATAACGTTGAGAATTTTTTTTAACGTCTGCCATCAGTAATGCAAGTTGCCAGAGAAGCTTCTCTCTAAGTTAAAATTAATCAAAAATTACCTCAGATCGACTGTGTCTAACAAATTTAGCTATTCTGGCAATTGAACATGACATATAAATATATTGATATTGACAATTGTATAAAAGATTTTGCTATGAAAAAAACACAAAAAGTGCATTTTTAATCAATAAAAAATTTAAAGCTACTTTTTTTACTTTTACTAATTTTCTTGACTAATTATTAAAATAAAGTGCATATTTCCGCTCGGCCCTAGATGGCGAAAGCCCACGCTACGCCACTGCCTTTTTAACACCCTTTTATAAGCTTCACTTGTATGTAACGAAATCTTTGAACTCAATTTTTATCCACTTTAAAATGTTAGATTAATTCGAAATTTTGCTCACTTGTCCAGGATCGATGATAATACAATAATTTAATACTTTTGTTGCATCTTCCTGATCAGGATCGTCAGGATTAACGATTTTCCATTTTCAGATCCCATCCCGCATCTGGTGACTAACTTCAGTTCCCATTTCCAGATTCGGCGACTAAAAGATTAAGTTACAATTTAGTTCGATTAGCTATAAAAAGGTGTGTTTTTTTAGTTTTTTTTTAAACTATAATTTATTTTGGAACATTTTGGACATAAAAAATTACCACTTTAGGGCTTAAGACACCATTGAATGTTAGACAATTTTCCATCAACCTCAACCTCGAGCGTTCTTCTTTAACTCACACTTCTTTCAAAAATTGAGATTAATACTACACATTACCCTACAAATTTGAAAAAGATTGAAAAATTTTCTTTGCATCTTCTTGTGTCCCATATAATCGGGAAGCTTGCCATTGCACAAATTTCAGATCTGCTGACTTTTTTCCTACTAACAACCTCTCCCTTCAAAACTTAGTTTTATTCTGAAATAAAAAAAATAGGCATTATTCTGATCATAGGAATTAATTAGAAACGAGCCCCTTGCGTAGCCAAAACAAAAAGAGTTTTTCACAAACAAAAGATAGATATATGCTGACGTGGGCTTTTTTGCAGCGCACGCTAGAATTGCTAGCAGATGGCAGAATTTTTTCCTACTTACTTGAGAAATATCGTTATATTTTGGACAATTTTCACAAATCTTTATAAATTATAGTCTATGCTATAAATTATAGCCTATGTGCTATTCTGATGTATAAGCTATATTACTGTAAAGTTTCATTACAATCCCCATTCAGTTGTTTTTGCGTGAAAGACCCACAAAGATACTCACAAACTTTTGCATTTATAATATATATTAGATACTAGCTGGTATACCCGTTCTTCGCACGGGTGAACTGAAAAATTAAACAACACAGATTGAAGGAAAAAGAAGTTTTTAATGAGTTAATTTTATGTGAATTGAAAATTAAACAAAAAAAAGCTTTTTGCATATCTCAGCTAAACAAAAAAAAAGAAAGAAAAAAACATCCTTGTTAAATTTTAACTATGTAGATCTAATAGCCGATAAAAAGGATTTTTTAAATTTATAATTCTTCGTAACACTCTTGAGGGTCGATTTTTCAAAATACCTCCCTAAGCTGATCTCTGCTCAGCAAAAGTAACACATTATTAAAAGTTTTGCGTAATGAACGCTTAAAGTAGTGTAAATAATTTATATCTGAAAGTGTAATACATTAATATTACTTTCTGTTGTATTTATTTTATTTTAAAATTTTAATATTCGCAAGCAATGCCGTTTCTTATAAATTATAATGGCGATTCATTGAAAAACATAGCGAAATGTTAACGATAGAGTCAAGTTGGCAAATGCCTAGCTACTTTCGTAGCTCGAGCTTTATTAGAGCTTTGTAAGACCCGCCGTGTAGGGGGGAATGCACTTTAATACTTTATCCAACCGCATTATGATTTACTGCAGTTTTTTTCATTCAATATTTTTTTTGGATCACTACATTGAAAATTAAGGGATATACATAAACAAAATACTCCACTTTGGGAAATTTAATCCGCTAGAGCTTATAAATTAATTAAAGATATTCCACTGTAAAATTAATTATATACACCGTTCACTTAAAATAAGTAGTCAAATCATTTTCCAAGGTCTTCATTAACAAACAAAACCATAAGACACTTAAATTTTGACATTAACTATTTTTTTGCGACAAAAATAATAATCTTTGCAATCCGCTGAAAACGCAATATCTGTTACAAAACTGTTCGCCTTCCCCACTAAAATACTCGTCATAGAACCCGTGCTGCCATATATCTTGAAGAGTGGATTTCAAAGAATATTACAGCTAAGTATTGGTAGAATATTCCTGCTAAGTTGGTGTGGTGTGGTAGTTAGGAGAAGGGGGTGCCAGCTCAAGTGTCGTTCCCGTCACTTGACCATTCTTCAAAATTACGTGGTTCGTCTCCAAAAGCCCTCGTCTAGCTGAACAGTGCGACGTTAATATTCACTCACTCACTCACTGCAAAAAATACAGTGTAGTAGTTATAATTAGTTTTATACTTAAAAATGCAATATCTGCATATTCAATTAAAATTACAGCGTTATAATTAACTACTAACCACAAAAAAATTCTGAAAGTTTGTCCAAATGATGTAGTGTGAAAGAGAAAGTTTATTTACTTTAAGTACCAGAAGCGATAAAAGTAGTTATTTTGAAAATAGATCAACTTCTTACTACCAAATGTGCATAATAAAATCATAAAAAAGAACCATTAAAATAAAGAGAGATTTATAACAACCTCTTCCTTCTAAACTTAGTTTTATTCTGAAATAAAAGAAATGGGCATTATTATGATCACAGGAATTAATTAGAAGCGAGCCCCTTGCGTAGCCAAAAAAAAAAAAAAAAAAAGAGTTTTTCACAAACAGAAGATAGATATATGCTGACGTGGGCTCTTTTGCAGCTTTTTTGCTTGCAGATGGCAGAATTTTTTCCTTCTTACTTGACAAATATCGTTATATTTTGGAAACTTTTTACAAATTTTTATAAATTATAGCCTATGGTATAAATTATAGCCTATGTGTTATTTTGATGTATAAGCTATATTGTCACGGAGTTCGAAAGAAGTACACAGTTCAATTAAACAAACAATTAGATTTATTCTAACGCTTGGAGCTCGATACAACACTGGACTGAGAACATGCCCAACTGGCGATGAACTCTGCTTTTATACACTTCGGAATATTCGAGAAATAACCAGTATGCACTCTAAAGAATGATCTGGATTCATCTAGAACCTAGAGAAACAATACATTAAAAACGGAAACAAAATTCCAGTCTTTGGATAAATCTGCCGGGGCCGGGATTCGAACCCGAGACCTGAGGAAGTTCAGTCCAACGCTCTGCCAACTCGGCTATCGGGACTTGGTATCGGGACTTATGCGTGCGGCATTGCTCCCCGAAAAAAGAAGACAGCGCCCCGCTGTCATTTTGTTCAAGGGTCTTTATTCTGGAACGAGTGATGGGTCCTTTGTATGATTCTTTGGGAGGAATATCCTCGGTTTCGATTTGCTCGGCGGGATCATGGTACGGTTTCATACGCAGTACATGGACAACTTCTCTTAGTTTTCTTTTCGTGAAGCAGGATCAAAATCTTGTACTTCGTAAGTCACGGCTGATAAACGGCGTAGCACCTGATACGGTCCGAAATACCTTCTTAAGAGTTTTTCGGAGAGACCGACTTTTCTCACTGGAGTATAAACCCATACGAGATCTCCGGGAGCGTAGGATACCATTTGGTGTTTGGAATCGTAACGTCGACGATCTTTGTCTTGAGCTCTCAGAGTGTGCACTCGGGCTAGCTGTCGTGATTCTTCGACTCTGGCTGCTATCTTGGTGATGTTATTGTCATCAAAATCGTTAGGACAGAATGGTAGCATTGTATCTAGTGTCGTTTCCGCTTCACGACCATGAAGTAAATAGAATGGCGTAAAACCTGTGGTCTCTTGTTTAGCGGTATTATAAGCGAAGGTTACAAATGGTAGAATTTCATCCCAATTTTTCTGCTCTACATCCACATACATTGACAACATGTCGGCCAAGGTCTTATTGAAGCGCTCCGTCAGTCCATTTGTTTGGGGATGATACGCCGTTGTGAAACGATGATCAATGTTACACAAGTCGACGAGAGAGGAAACAAGTCTGGATCGAAAGACGGCTCCACGATCTGTGATAATTACTCGAGGAGCTCCATGCCTGAGGACAATTTCTTCAAGTAAGAACTTCGCTATTTCGTCGGCTTCGGCTGTCGGCAAGGCTTTTGTTATTGCATATCGCGTTGAGTAATCCGTGCAGACTATTATCCATTTGTTTCCATGAGCAGACTTTGGAAATCTCCCAAGGAGATCAATTCCAATGCGATGGAAAGGAGCTATAGCTGGAGGGATGGGAACTAAACGTCCAGGTGGTCGTTGAGGAACGGATTTTCTCCTTTGGCACTCCCGACAATGCATGACATACCGAACGACATTTCGGTACATTCCCGGCCAGTAAAATCTCTTGCGTATCCTGTCATAAGTTTTCGCGAAACCAAGGTGTCCTGCGGTGGGGGCGTCATGAAAGTGCCTTAGTATGTCTGCTCGTAGATGTTTAGGAATGACTGGCAACCACAACTTTCCATCTGGATCAAAATTCTTCCTGCAAAGGATACCGTCGATAAATCTGAATTCTTCGTTTTTGGATGAGTTGCTCAAAAGTTTTAATTTCGCAAGGTCTTGATCCTTTTCTGTTCCATCGCAAGGTTCATACCCGTCGTGACTGCTAAAAATTTGTCTGATGTTTCCGTTTCCTCTTCCACTGGATTTCTCGAAAGAGCGTCGGCGTCACTATGCTTCTTACCGGTTTTATATTTTACGTCAAAATCATGCTCTTGAAGTCGGAGGGCCCATCTGGCAAGCCTTCCTGAAGGATCCTTTAAATTCATGAGCCAGCACAAGGAATGATGGTCAGTTACAACAGTAAAGTGTTTTCCGAATATGTACGGCCGAAATTTGTTGGTAGCCCATACGATGGCAAGACATTCCCTTTCTGTGGTGGAATAATTCTTTTCGGCTTTTGTCAGAGTTCTAGAAGCGTATGCTATAACTTTCTCGACATTATTCTGAATTTGTACTAGGACAGCTCCGATACCGTACCCGCTTGCATCAGTATGGATTTCTGTAGAAGCTCTTTCGTCGTACATCCCCAATACTGGATCCGAAGTAAGTGCTTTCTTTAAGACTGTTAAATGCTTCCACCTCTTCAGGACCCCAATGAAACTCCACGCCACTTTTCAGCAACGACTGCAAAGGTTCGGCGAGATAACAGAAACCTTTAATAAATCTTCTAAAGTATGAACAAAGGCCAAGAAAACTTCGTATGTCATGTATATTCTTTGGAGTGGGAAAATTTCTTACGGCTTTTATTTTGTCGGGATCGGGACGAACGCCATTACTAGATACAAGATGGCCCAGAATCTTTACTTTGGGAAGCAAAAGACACTTCTTTGAATTTAATTTAAGACCAGCTTCCTGAAGACATTTTAGAACAAGTCTTAATCGTATAAGATGGTCTTCAAAAGTTTCTGAGAACACTATTATGTCATCTAGGTAACAAAGACACATAGTCCATTTAAAATGGCGTAGCAAATTGTCCATCATTCTCTCGAAGGTCGCAGGTGCATTACAGAGACCAAACGGCATGACTTTAAACTCGTATAAGCCTTCGGGGTAATAAATGCCGTCTTTTCACGATCCGCTTCGTCTATTTCTATTTGCCAATAACCAGATCGGAGATCCATGGAAGAAAAGAACATGGCACCTTTCAGACAGTCGAGCGTATCGTCAATACGAGGCAGAGGATAAACGTCTTTTTTCGTGACGCTATTCAGCTTGCGATAATCGACGCAAAACGCCAACTACCGTCTTTTTTCTTACGAGCACAATGGGTGATGACCAAGGACTTTCAGAGGGTTGGACGATACCTTCATCAAGCATTTTCTGAACCTCTTCATGAATGATGCGTCTTTCAGTCGGCGAGACTCTGTAGGCTCGTTGGTTGATTGGAGCATGATCACCAGTAAAAATCCTGTGTTTCACATTCGTCTTCGCGGCTGTCGACTTGTCAGTCTTCGTGAAAAGCCCAGAAAATTTCCGGAGTAGTTCGGATAGCTTGTTTCTCTGTTCGTCACTTAACTCGGGTGACATCATTAACGAACAATTCATCTGTGACTCCGAAGTTTCTTGCTGGTCATCCAAGCAACCCGATGTGTCGGAAATAACACATAGATGCCCTTCATTTAGTGGTTCAGCTTGGCCTATGCACATTCCTCTAGGGATGATTTGGTTTTGGAACTGCAGGTTGGTAACCCAGACATCACTTTTTCCGTTACGATATGTGGATACCATGGACGGTGTAGCAATATTTTTCTCGAAGAGCAAATGTTTGCTGCCGTCTAGAACTACATTTATGTCTCCTCGGGTTTGATATCCTGATACTGTTATTCTAGTTAAAGAATGCGGCTTAAGTGTATAGTCCCTGGTGGCATACAAATTCCAGGCGTCAGGCGCTGTGGAGTCTCGACAGATGTCTTCTAGAACAAGTTCATTTTGTCCACAGTCTATAACGGCTTGAGACGCCTCTAAAAAGTCCCATCCTAGGATGACGTCATGGCTACAATGTGATAAAACAATAAATTCAAAAGGCAGTTCTCGATTGTTTATACGGACACGTAAAACACATTTCCTATCGGCCGAACAAAATTTCCATCCGCAACTTTCAGCATAACGCTCTTGGCATCAGCAAACAGAACTTTCTTTTAAAAATCGGCGATACTTATCGGATATGACAGAAAACGATGCCCCAGAATCTACTAGAGCACGTATCGGCTTCTTATCTATTATTACGTCTAGTTGGTTACCAGTCATCTTGGCGGTCGACGGAGGATTTCCAGTACACGCGGCCTCACCTCCTTGAAGGTCGCTCTTAGTTTTCCTCGCTCCTACGGCCTGGCGACTGACTGGATCGGCGATATGGCGACGGGGATCTGTAACGACGTATTGGGGATCGGCCTCTCGTGGACTTGGCGTAAAACGGCGAGAAGAGTTTGGTCGGCGTATTTCTTCTTCAGTGCCAACGTCGTCGAAGTTCCGTCGGCGGTTTCGAGAGTTGTCAAAGACAGCCTTTCTCTTTCGGCAGTAGCGCATTACATGTCCAGGACGTCCACAGTGGAAACAAACAGGTCTGTTGTCAGCCGTTCTCCACACATCTGTTTTTCTTGGTTCAGGTGGGAATTTCTGAACAGGAGCTCTGTATTTCCTGGTTACAGCGGCGTATGTTGGTCGTGGTCTAGTTTCTGTAGGTTTTGTTGACACTGGGGCCAAAACCCTTTCAACTTCGTCTTGAACGATCTCTTCTAAGGATTGGGGATCGGAGTCCAAAGATTCTTGCGTCTGGTTAACTAGTCGATGGACTTCTTCTCGTACGATTGTGCGAATAAGAGAGACCAAATCAGTCTCATCCGTCAGGGGATGCAACCGGTACGACGTTTGGAAGCCTTTCAAATCTCGGTCGACCAACTCTCTTCTGCTTCATATCTTCGATATAGTTGCACCATTTGATAAAACTTGCTGTGTCGTTGATTTCTCTCGTCAACAGGGCCTGATAAATATCCTCAGCAACACCTTTCATTAGGTGTGACACTTTTCGTCTTCTTTCATCAGAGGATTTACCTCTTGGCAAAGTCCTAATACACTTTGTATGTAGGACTGTGTACTCTCGCCTGAACGCTGGGCTCGGCATTTTAGTTGTTCTTCTGCCCTTCTGGTATATTTTTGACGGTCACCGAAAAGTCCACTTAGTCCATTTTTAAACGCTTCCCAGGAATCTAAAGGCGTCTTCGTTGTTGACATACCACTGTCTCGCAGTTCCGTCAAGAAAGAAATAAACGTTAGCCAGGCACATCATGTCATCCCACTTGTTAAAGTTGGCTACTCGATCGTACTCTTTAAGCCACTTGAGAGGGTCTTCCCCAGGCGCTCCTCGGAAGGTCGATGGGCTCCTCCATTGCTGTAACGAAGGTGTTAATACAGCGGGCTTGGCTTCTTGCTCGGTCGGCATTTTTGTCCTCTTCCTACTATTTTCTTTTAACAGTCCGAATTCGGGGGATAATCCTCTTAACCGGAGGCTCCTGCGAAGGTTGTCACTATTATCCACGTTTGACGTAATTGTACCCCGCGCCT
>BMAU01002655.1:0-59815 GCA_019973935.1 Trichonephila clavipes | reverse complement strand
ATGGGCATCTGTGATCTCTATTAAAGGAAGTTGAAACTGATCAAGCAATTGAAGAACCTGCTGAATTAATGCATATTAATCAAGATATATTTATAGCGAAAGTAAATATCAGAAAAGCGTGGAAACATGAAACGTTCGAGTTGATTTGGTTTAGTTGGAAAAATAACGTTCCTGTGTTGTTAGCGAAAATGTCTGTGATTTACATGGCCTTTATTAAGGGCACGCAATATTTGAACATTTTTAGCTTTATTGATTTTTCTCAAATTTTTTTCTACGAAAATTGAAAGTCCTGAAAGTAGGTAATTATATTTTCCAACTAAATTATTCATTCGAATTGTGATTTTTATCGTGTATAGTAAAAAATAACTATAACATAAATATAGTTTTGGAAACAAACTAAAAACACGTTTTTCTTTTATAATATATATATATATATATATATATATATATATATATATATATTACTTAAAAAGTAAGATATTATACAAAATTTAATACGTATCTTGTTAATTTGTACTGTTTATAATTATGATCGTATTGTAGTTTTAGCGTCAAAGGGCATTATTATTGCATTCAGTACATTATTAATGTATAAGGGGGGCGCGATAAAAATTGTGATTGAAAAGGGGGGCGCCAATAGTGAAAGTTTGAGAAGCACTGCTGTACCCCTCTCAATTATTATAATTCAAGAATGTCGAAGTTCGGAATGTCCGGAATAATTAATGTCAAAGAAAATTAACATTACCTTGAGTTTTCCGTGCTTTTTTGGCTCTACGGAAAACTGAAGACTTTCGCTGTATCGACTGGCTCTGACTTTTCGCATCATTGGGAAACAATTCATGTATCATCACACGTTATTACAGATTCCAACAAATTTGGCTCATTTGTAATGCGTTCTAACATGTCCACACACACGTCTTTAAGGCACTGTTTTGGGTCATCGGACAGAGCTTTTGGAACAACCTTCATACAAATCTTCCTCATCTGTAATTTGTCAGTTAAAATGCATCAAGCAGCTTCCCTGTATATGTTAACCAACTCCATTCCACTACAAGAACACTTAATTGTCGATCCCACCTCGAATCACAACATTAACTTTAGCAAGGTTTTGGTCTGTAATCGCTCACGTTGAGCACCCATCATGTTCAATACCTTCAATACAGTCCCTTCCCTCTTAAAACCGCTTATGCCATCCAGGGGCATTGCTGGCACGAAACAAAGTTTTCGTGCAATTTTTCCATAAGCCTCTTAACACTTGAAATGTTTCGGTAACTGATTTCTTAAGTTTCACAAGAAACTTGATATTGCTTCGCTGTTTTGTTTTCACATTGCACATTTTTCTAGCTGACTGAAGTTGCACGTGTTTACTCAATGACGCGATACTCCCAACTGACGTGATCGTCTAAGTCAACACTGGCCGTATGGGTAGAGGAGGTATGTGGGATGACATCACCCAAATAGTTGTCACCAACTCACTCTTTTTTTCAAGCTGCACACTTAGACTCTTTTTTTTTGTGTTACATCTCGTTATATAAGGCCGGTGTTGATTGCGAATTTTACAATTTTTATTATAAAATAAATACAACAGAAATTAATAATAATGTATAAAACATCCAAATGTAAATTATTTATTTTAAGATGAAATTAAAAATTAATTATACAAAATTCGTAACAATATGAACAAAAAATAATAAAAAAAATTAACTTTCTTTGTTATCCACTACATAAGTTTTGAAAGACTTATGGTAGATCATACATGCTTATGTAAAATTATAGATAAAGAATGTATGTATTCTGTATAGCTCAAATTTTAAATTTATCTCTTATTTAAGTATTTCTTGAAATAAAAATAGTTTAAAATAACTATTTTTTTCTACTGATAATGATGCAAAAAAACCCCTATTGATTCCTTTTACAAAAAACGAAGTATACAGAATACAGATCTGAAAAGTTCAATATAAAGAGTGTTTTTTTTCAGGTATAGAAGTTCAAGTTAGCATTACTTTCCAAGAAGGCGACCGATTTAACATCTGTCAAGTGATTTATTCTCAGTTTGGTTTGGCAATTCATCAAAACGATCATCAAGTAAGGCGTAGATTCGTCGAATGGGCCCTTAACGAGATTGCCGTTGTTCCCGATTTTCATAAGCGAATTTTGTTTAGCGATGAAGCGCACTTCTGGTTGAATGGCTACGTCAACAAAACTGCCGCATTTGGAGTGAAGCTAATCCACAAGTGTATGTCGAAACACCGTTACATCCAGGAAAACTGACTGTCTGGTGCCCTTTATGGGCTGGTGGAATCCTTCTTCAAAAACGATGAAGACCACAACGTTACAGTCAATGGTGATCGGTATAGAGCCATGATTACTAACTTTTTCATTCCTGAATTGAACAATCATGATGTCCAGGAGCTGTGGTTCCAACAAAACGGCGCAACATGTCACACAGCTCGTGCCACAATCGACTTATTGAAAGACACGTTTGGTGACCGCCTAATTTCACGTTCGGGACCTGTGAATTGGCCTCCAAGATCTTGTGAGTTAACACCGCTAGACTATTTTTGTGGGGCTATGTAAAGTCATTGATCTATGCGGATAAGCCACAAACGCTTGACCATTTGGAAGACAACATTCGCCGTGTTATTGCCGATATACGGCCACAAATGTTGAAAAAAGTCATCGAAAATTGGACGTCCATATTGGACTACATCCGAGCCAGCCGTGGCAGTCCTATGCCAGAAATCATATTTAAAATGTAATGTCACAAGTGTATCTTTCGAATAAAAAAAATTCATGTCAATTGAAAAATACACCGTTGTTTTATTGCAATTTAAAGTTCTATACCTCTTAAAAAACACCCTTTATTATACAAATTTCTTTCATATATATATATATATATATATATATATATATATATATATATATATATATATATATGCTAAAAACGAGTCGGTCCTTCATCATGAGGTCTTCGGAACCATTAGGATATAATTCAATTGGCCTCGCATCAATACTTACATGGTTTGTTAACCAAAAAAATTCTATACCGAAACTCTTGCCATGCAGTCTACTCGGGAAGTCAAGTTCATTACATACCACTGGATGACACCGATCGTTGTAGTTTTCAAACGCTTCTAAGACACTCATGCTGTCTGTATAGATACCGTATTTATTAGGTATATTGAAGTCGATTGACTAAAGTGGACGGTAAATGGCGACATGTGTTGGGTAGTGAAAAAGCCACAAAAAGTATCGAGCCGAAAACCGTGCATATTTTCTTCAATCACAATTACACAGACAGCATAACTTTCACGGTTTGAACTTTCTATGTAGATGAATGAATAACTACCATACCCACTGCGATGGTAAGAGAAGACGAGTTGAAAAATTACAGGCTGTACTGTAAATTTATTGTATGTAGCAAAAAGGTTGATGTAACGGAAACGTAGCGTATTCAAAGATTATAATAGCAAAATGTTTATTTGCTGGATATCCACGTCAGACAGGTCAAGTTCAGATATCAGAAGCATAATCTATCCATAAATGGACTTATGTTCGACGGCCGAGCATCATAAAACTTCTTCTCAAGCTGGTACTCTTGTACACCTTTTTCAGAGGATGCAAACAACTTGTGTTTGCTCTTGCGGAGAAGACATTTTGAAACGAGAATGTTGTAGGACTTGGACATCAAAACCCCCTTGTTTGTATTTCTTGAAGTCGAAACTTTAATATTTTCTGTATTGGACATAAAAAGTCGAAAGCAAAATATTTGATGGTTTTTAATACATTTTTGAAAGTGTAGTTCTGCTCTTTAATAACCCTATATAGTTTATAACTTAGGTGATTATCCCTATTAGCCCCTATCAAGTATGTCATATATCCATCCCAACTACAACTAGTCAAAGCCAAATGAAAGCCTCAAAGTAGGACTCATTGCAATTACTTAGTACGAAGTGTATTTCAAAGCATTGGTTTTTATAATGTTTACAAACTCCATTAGTTTTTTAAAAAGTCTTTGTGCAGCTTAATGTTGCACGTATGGAATTTGAAAACCATTGTTCTGTAGGAAGGAGATTTTAGAAAAAAACAAATAAAAAAATTATAAATTATTATTACGCATGCATTCAATAAAGCATAAGATGTCTATACTTAAATAGCTGGTAGGGAATTGAATAATATTAACGAAAAGAAAAATGCATCCTCTTCTTTTATTTTTCCAAAAATAACTCCAGCATGCCCCACAATACAGATCTGTTTTGAAAAATTGAGGAATGAAAACAACTGTCTGGAAATATATAGCATTATATACCTTTCCATAGTTGCAATAAAAACATTAAGATTTTTTCTTGAATAATACATTTTCTTAATATTCCTTTTCATGCAACAGTTCAGAATATCGTTTATCTTCTTTTTAAGTACATATTTTCTTTAATTTTTAAGATACGATACGGTGGTAAGGTGAAAGTAACATTGTTACGATTTTTGGGTAATTAATACTTTGATCTTAAAGTAGTATAAATAATTTCAACCAGCATATTTAATAAGTTAATATTACTTTTTATTGCATTTTTATGATAAAAACTAATATTCGGAAGCAACGCTGTCCTTTATATTAAAATGGCATTCGAATGAGAACTTGATGTAGTATTGGAGATGCAGATAAGTTGGCATTAGTTTGTGACTTGACAACCAAATTTTTTGGAGGCCTACGATGCCACGACCTATGACGTAAGAGGATTGTAAAATAAAACAGTGGAAAATAGCCACGGAGACTACAAATAGCGGTCGCTTGATGAAGCTTAGTTCTACTTCAGTTGCTGAAATATTCACTTCAATGCGACTGCCTACGGCCGAGTGGTTGCTGGAAGATAGTTTTTGTCTGTACCTGTAATTTTAGACATTGATAGCTGTATCTGAAGAATGTAAAAGGTGTGATAACTTTCTAGAAAATATTTTATAAGTCTTACAGATACTTATCCTGCAATTAAGGACTACTTTCGTCAGTAAATTCCATCGTTCTTGAAGAAATATTTTGTTCTTTTAAACTGACATTTCATAAAATTCCCGATCCCCAATCTACGCAACAATATATTTAATTATCTCTCGCTAAAACTGTTACCGCTTTTTGTAAGAAACATTATTCTTTCAATCGCAATATTTTTCAGTTTATGTAACATCAAATATACAAACAGTTGATTAAGTTTTCATTCTGATCATTTCAGTTAATCACAAGGATACAGGAATTTTATTTCTCCTGTTCAATTTTTTCATGTAAAACTTTTTTTAATCTTCTTCAGAGCATTTTCGAAGTGCAGTACACAATTGTAAAGAGGAAAAGTTTTAAAGGTTCATTTCACAATCATGCTTTTTCTCGGGCGTTTATATTCCTTCTAGGCCTAATTCGAATTCGAATGGGTGTGGATGGATGAAGAGTGATTTTCATTATGGTCAACACTTTGTCCCTTGAATCTAAAGACTCGATGATATAATTCCTAAGAATATAGGAAAGGATGGTTTTCATTTCCATGACAGCGTATTTCTGACCTGAAGCAAATGGAAAACGGAAGTCAATAAAACATGTAGAAAGATTTGAATTATAACTGTTAACAATTTTGAAACATTAAATATTGAAATTATTCATTGAATATTCTATAAGTACTACTAAACAAGTTTATTATTCAAGTCCCATTAAATTATAAGCCGTGTTTTATGCAAGTAATTTTTCATGCAAGCAAATTACAAAAAAGCAAGACACAAATATTCGAATATCAGAAAAAGTAACCTATAGAAGCCATAGTTTATATATAATTACATATACACTGTGCGTAAAAAGCCAAACATTATGACCGCCTATTGAAAAGCGCGTTAAGTCACCTTTGGGCTGCAATGCAATGGTATCTCGCTTTGTTGTGGATGCTACGATTTCTTGGTAGGTGACTGGAGACAAATTGTACCTAATGTCTAAGCAGTGGACACGCAATGTCAAGATATTTCAACATGGTGTTTGATCTCTGAGTTGCCTTTCAATGAATGTCCAAATGTGCTCATTTGGATTAAGATTTGGCGAGATAGGTGATCAGGATATCAATTGAAACTTATTATACTCCTCGAACCACTGTAACGTAGTTTGAGCAGCCGAAGATTCTATTTCCAGCTGGAAGTGAATGTAGTGGTTAGCGGTACAAAAGCCAATTTTGTCTAAACTGCGCCAAACAATATTTACAGTTGGTAAGAAAACGAACATGTACCGCCACCACCAACCTATTTATAATCTGCAGGATATAAGGAAAGTAACTGTTCATTTGGAGGAGGGCCTACGTGCACGGATAACAAATAAATCCAGGAGGTAGCTTCCTACAGATGTTTCCATAAGGGGTGTTCAAATGAAGGTTATTCGAGATGAGTATCCACGAGATGCGGGGGTCAGAAATAAGACAGATATAGAGGTAGAAACAACAATATTTAATGAGTGAAACAAATACAAAGTTTATTAAAAGAAAGTACCCATGGAGTTTAGGTCATGCTTAGGAAGGTTACGAATTCCGTCCACGAAGGACGATATCGGTTGATCATGGAATCAGTTCCGAACTGCAGCCTTTACACCATCAAAGTGAAATCGTTGACCCTTTAGAAGGACTACATCACCTTTCTGACTAACTGCTGAGCTTGAAAATTTCTAGGGACCATGTGCGTCGCGATGTTTTCGTTGCATGCTGACGGCCTTCCGGCTGGAAGTGGTGACACCAAGTTTCCTCCGCTGCCACTATATGCTGCACAAAGCCATCAACGTCATTCATGTAGCGCAATGAATGTTGTAAACGCAGGACCATTTCGACTTACCCTCTTTCAGTGTGAAAAACTTTATTACAACGTGTTGATCCATTTTGGATACAATCAAGTCCTTACAAATGCAGTTACCACAAATCTGTTTGGGAACTTAAGTGCGTGGTACATACACCTTTACTATCCCTTTTTTTTCACGAAAGTACATTGAAAACTGTTTACATGCGAAACTTTAAATCACTTTCGTTTGAACACGCCTTATAGAATAACGTTGGCTATGATAATCAAATTTTTAAAAATAGAATATTTTGGCTATATTTAAAATCCTCTTACAAATAAGTAAAAATAAATGTTTATTTTATTTAAAAACATTGTACAGATTGAATTCAAACTGCAGAAGACACTAACGTTATATGCAACACGCTACCTTTGTATAAACTTATTTGTTGCGGGTCTTCCTTCTTTGACATAGTCTTACTTCACTCAGTAGCATACAGAATATACACTCTGTCGCAAAAAAATATATGCACCCAGAAGAAATTGAGCTACATTCACGAAATTTGGTATGCATGTAGTGTATATGAAAATAAACAAATGATTAAAAATTCAGAACAAAATATCATTTTTTAAGCGGTTACAGCTTGCAAAAGGTTAAAAATCAGTAAGTAGTAAAGCCACCTCTGGCAGCTATACAAACCGAAATTCGGCGTGGCATCGATTCAATTAGATCACTTATGACCCCCTGTGGAAGATCCTGCCATAGTCTTTGCATCTGCGCAGTTAATTCTCCTGTATCTCGGGACGGCTGCAGTTGCCTTCCCAGCGCGTCCCAGACATGCTCTATTGACGAAAGATCTGGTGACCTGGCAGGCCATGGTAGGACGTCATATCCTTGAAGACATTGTTGGGAGAGTCGCGCAGTACGTGGACGAGCATTATCCTGTTGATAAATGGCACCTGGGCGACTTGATAGCATGGGTAGCACAATCGGCGTTAAAATATCGTCCACGTATCTGCGAGCTGTCAAAGTGCCTTGAAGGACCACTAAAGATGATCGTGTGTCCCAAGAAATTGCTCCCCACACTGTCACACCTTGTGAAATTGCTGTATGCCGCTCGACAATAAATGCCGGATCGGACCGCTGGCCGGTGCGCCTCCAGACACGTGTGCGGTGGTCATCAGCACTGAGACTGAATCGGGATTCATCACTGAAGATGACACGTCTCCAGTCCATCACACTCCAAGTTGCCCGAGGTCGGCAAAAATCCAGTCGACACTGCCTATGAAGTGGGGTCAGTGGTAAGCGTCTTAGCGGACGTCGGCTCCTCAAGCCAACTTCGGTCAGTCGTCTCCTTATGGTTTCTCTTGATGGCACTGGATGTCTGGAAGGAGGTAAAGTGGCGTTGAATCGATGCTAGCTACGTTGTTGGTGCCGAAGTGGCCACTCTTCTGATTGCACGATCCTCGCGATCATTTGTGTTCCTGGGACGTCCTGACCCTCCGCGACGGTACACTCTACCTTCTGTGATCCACTGTTGCCAACACCGAGCAACTACCATATCGCTCCGACCGAGGTGGCGGCCGATACGTCTATTCGACCAACCTGCTTCTCTGAGGCCTATTATACGGCCCCTATCAAAGTTCGTCAGCTGCTTGTACTGCCGCCGGTTACGTCTTAGAGGCATCCTAAGTCTCAATATCGTCTATCAAAGTCATCAGATTCGTTTGGATAGCCGTACGGCGCTCATACTCATGCTTTTAAACTCTCCCAGTTGCGCAACTAATATGCGCATAGCACACTTAGCCTTGTCTCATTGGCTTCGAAATTTTAATCATTTGCATATCTCTTACCAGACTACATTCTTGCCGAGTTTCGTGATTGTAGCTTGATTTCTTCTGGGTGCATATATTTTTGCGACAGAGTGTATTTTGAACAGCCATCCCCTCGGTATTGATAAAAATAATTTTTCTCGTGCTTTTAAAATTCCAGATATTTTTTTCATCCAATAATCTGTTACATGGAAATATTTTACTGAAATTCTTGAACAGCCAAAAATTAAATGCCATTTAATGAAAAATCCACTTTTAAATTTATAACAATTTATCTGCAATTTAAATGGATATTAGATATATATTATGTTTTGATTACATTACCTATAAAATTTCTGGAGCCAGCAGAAAATGGAATGAATCCAAAGTCGGGTATGTTGACCGCGTTTTCTGGTAAAAATCTGTCAGGATCAAACCTTTCCGGGTCAGGGAATACTTCTTTGTCTCTGTGCAGAAAGTAGATTAAAATGACACAAGTTGATCCCTTTCGTATTGTGTAATCACCTGCGACGAGAGACAAAGTTTAATGAGTAAATCGAATCAAAATTAACATCACACTATAAAACAAGTCTGGGGCTATTGGCAATGGGCTTTGTAATTCCTGGCCTCGGTGAAGTGCCAGCTCAAGACGACACCTGATCTGGAACCTCCCTCCCCAACTACCACATCAACTGGAGAACATTAAACTTCAACACATTTTAAGACATTGGCCTCTTTATACACAGTGGGTTTTCAGTTGCACTAGGAACTCGAATCCCCGACACACCATTCACAAGTTAGTGACCATAACCACATTACTACTACGGAAACTTTAAGTTTAAGAAACAACTACTAAAGTAGTAGTAGTTGTTGTTTATTAATAATCTTTAATAAACAACTGCTTAAAAATATGCGAGCCATTTTTCTTAATAATAATGATAATTAATACAATATTATTTTACAATATAACATGCAAAGATTACCTTACATACAAATATGTACTAAAGCTCAATTCATCAAATGACTTGTTCGCCACTTTCGTGGTTGGATCGAAATGCGTGATGTGTTCTTCCCACTGTGTTCTTTTTGTGAGCCAGAGTAACACTTTTTTCTCCCAAGAATAAACTTAAGATATCCAAACACGTTCGGAGTACATTTTAACAAAAAACTATGTTTAAACATTATAAATACTCTTTTAGGACTCATTAGCAAAAAATACTACTATTTGAGTAACAATATTTAAAATATATTACCTGAATTTTACAAACAATAAAATTACACTGCTGGCCACCGTAAATGCTACACCCTAAAGGAAGCATGCAAAACAGATGAAATTTACAACATGCATTAATGGAGGTGAGACATGCAAATAATTAGGATTTCATCGCAGACACCAATCACGCACGCATGTGGAACCCCCTCAAAGCGTTATTTCAGCTTGGAGATTTCGACGATTTTAAGTTCGGCAATTGCATTTTTCTTCAGTTTTTTTTCAAAAAACGAACAGTTATGTCTCATAGAAAACAGCGATCAGCTTTTGACCAAGTATCCGAGTTCGACAGAGGAAGGATAGTGGCCTACCGAGAGATTGTGGATTATATTTCAGAGTAATCGGTAGTAGTGTTGGACGAACCCAAACTACTGTCATTCTGATATGTGACCGTTGGAAGCAGGAGGGTACGACGGACCGACGTGGTCGATCGCATCCATCTCAGTGAACCACTTCACGGGAGGACAGGTGATTTATGCGCATGACAGTGACGGATCACCCAGTCACATCACGAACCATAGCACAGCACATTGAGTATCTGTAATGCATCATTCAGTGTCTTATTCAGTGCCATTCAGTGTCGACGCCGTTTACAGCAGAGTGGTCTGTCCGCAAGACGTCCATTGCTTGGTCTACCCATGACGCAGAACCACAGATATCTCCGCCGCCAATGGTGTGATGAAAAAAAAAAGTATGTGGGTGGCATAACGGAATGAAGTTGTCTTTACTGACGAGTCACGCATCTGTTTGCCACACCACGATGATCGGATTCGAGTCTGGAGACATCGTGGAGAGGGGATGCCGAACAGCTGCGTTATGCACCACCACACTGGTTCTACACCGGGTATTATGGTATGGGACGATATTACATACCATTCTCACACTCCTCTAGTATGCATAGCCGGTACATTATACAGCCAGCGCTACATCTCCAAGGTGTTGGATCCAATTGTCCTTCCTTACCTTCAGGGCCTGGCTACAGCCATACTTCAACAGGATAATGAGCCACCATACGTGACACACATTGTCCAAAGGTTCTTCATCAATCAACAGATTGAATTGCTTTCCTGGCCAGCTCACTCTCCGGATCTTTCACCGTTAGAAACATGTGGTTCATGGTTTCTCAACGATTGGCCCAGGTTAGACCCCCAGCTGCCACACCAGACCCCCTTTGGCAAAGTGTGGAAGCTGCTTGGTCTGATGTACCCCCAAGAACACATCCAAAGTATCTTTGAATCAAAGCCGAGGTGTGTAGCAGCGGTGATCTCTAACAATGTCGACTACTCTGGCTACTGATTCTGGCAGGAATCACACCGCACAGAAGTCTATAAATTTAATCATTTGATAATTCGTCAACATGTTATCTACAAATTAAATTTTTTTGTGTTATCTCTTGTCATTCTTGGTGTTGCATTTACAGTGGCCAACATTGTATAAGTGAAATTTTAGCAATATTTTGAAAAACTTTAAAGCAGTTAGAGAAAAAAGTAATAAACATATATTAGTAAAAGTATTACTGAAACAAATTAGATGCGTTTATGTAGAAAATGTACAAAAATTTTAATGTTTTATAGAAACGTGAAAAGTTTAGAGCTCATTGAGTAAACATTATAAGAAATGTAACATTCTGTATGAGACCATTATTTAAATAACAAGCCCTAATTTAAAATGCATTCATAAAATGAGAAATAATATAGTACATTCTCTAGAAAATAACATAAATATGAAGTTCAAAAAGTTTTATAGAAATATATTTGTAACATTTTGAGTTATCAGACGTTTCGCCATGATAAATATTTCGCAATTTATGAATTCCCACTTCTGTTAAATCAAAAACCCACTTCCGATTTTTCTAACTTTATAATGTTGAGTGTAACATGGCCTCTAGGTAGCGTTGAAACAAAAACATATGTTTCGTAAACTAAAAGAAAGTTCTATTCAATTAAATAAAAAATAAAAATGTCTGTCTTGACCGAATTTGGTCATTTTCAACGTGTTCGGATACCGCTGTGTTGGCGCGTTTGGAGAGTGCCCATTATTTCTCCCAAAACAGATTCAACATTATAAGTGAGCAGATGAAGATAATAACATTGTAGTAAAGATTATGCTAGGTTTATTATCCTAGATGTATTTGACACAAACTGAAATTGTTGCATCATTGGGAAAGCTAGTGCAAGGTAGGGTCAAAAAGTTCCTGGAAAAGGTTAATTAAAACTTATTGAAAATGACAACAGTAATTTTCTCTTATTAGCCGTGAAATTTTTGTACCGGGCCAATTTATGCTGTCGCCTGCATGGAGCTCAAAGCTGCGAAAAACTATAGGCGTAAAAAACTGGCCCCCTGCTACGATGAATTTCGTGACCCTCGATCTGGTACTGTCTATCAGGTGCATTAGTAACAACAACATAGAGCAACTGAGGAAATTTCTGAATATTCACTAAAAAGGGGAGCAACTTTAGAGAAATTTCGAACTTTTTCGCCTTTTGGTGGAAAGTGTATTGTGTTCTTATTATTTTATTGATGGAATATAATCACACTATAATTAATAAATTGTGAAAAGTTTTATATAATATAATGTATTTGTCATTGGCTAGGTATAGAAAAGGAGACTGATGTTTTCAAATGAAATGTTGACCTTGTCATCCAACCATTAACCTACAGAATATTTAATTGTGTCAACTGAGTGAAGAAGACCTTTGAGCAGTGAACCATTAGGCTACCGACAGTCTTTAAACAAACTCATAAAAACAAATCATGCAGTAATTGTAAATAACATTTTTAAAAAAGAGACTAAGTAAAAAAAAATATAACATCATTTATTCAGCTGATTTCGGAAAAAAGCCAATAAGGAAATTTGGGAGATTTTAGGTAATTTAGTACCTTATATATTGACATCATTACTCAAGTCGCGGAAGAGTCGAAGACAATGTTCTTGAAAAATTCAACATTTTCCCCCTTCTTTAAGAACGTATCTTTATTAGGAAAACAGAAGTATTAGGATCTTGTGATAAGCAAGATGTCTTAATGATCTTTTCTAGTTTGCAACCTACCTTCATCTCATCAAAACTTCACTTTTCGTCTCATTTTCCTTATGCCTCCTACAAGGGGATTTTTTATCTTAAAAATCATTGATATAAGAGCCGCATATATTGTTATTATGAATTGACGTTAATTGAAACTTGGACTTATCTGACTCTTAATCAACTAAAAAACTAACTAATACCGCTTTCCCTGCAACACACTTCTGGGTATAAGGATTGCTGACTCTGGGTATAATGATTAATCTAAACAAATTGTATATTCTTACATATGTTGGAGTCTTCTTTAATTTCTCTTGCAACCAATGATACAACTGAGTAAAGTCTTTGAGTTTCCTGTGAAAAAACAAAACATTAACTACGTATAGTGCTGTCCTATAAACAAAAACATTAAATAGAATAATTACATAAGTACATTGTAATTATTTTTTTGAATTATTTTAATTGCTGTTTGAGACATAATCCTCTGATTTTGATAAATAATAGTATTACGGACATTCAGTCCAATGGTATTACGGGCTTTCAGTCAGAAAATCCACCTTTTCTTAGCCCTATTATATGACTTACTTTAAACTAGCTGTTGATAATGGCTTCGACTTCTTAAAGGCATTCCTCACTAATATCAACTGGTCACGATAAATTTCAATTATAAATGATTCTCCTGAAGTTTACAGTGGGTATTTAAAGTAAATTTGATTTGTGCTTGCTCCTAAAAGCGCTACTAGCGCCCCATTTATGCGCCTAGTGCGAAATTTGAATCTCTTTCCAAAGTATGAACTCGCTTACCAAATTTCGTTTATCCAGCACAATTCCTTCTAGGTGCTGAGATTTTTATTTCCCTCAATGTGTTTGCAGCATATACAATTTAAGTCAACGGAAACCTTTTTAGTATCCGAACTAAAGCTTGAGATTTTAGTTCATTTGAAATATTGAGTTAACTTTCGTAAACACTATTTTTTATCATCATAAGCTAAATAGAGAGAAAGAAAATATTTAAATAAGAAAGCAAAGTCAAAAGAGGAGATTTCTCCTTTCCGACAACAACGGTGAATGAGGGTTAGGGATCATTTCGCAAAAGCCAATACTGGTTAAGCTGCGCAAATATATTTGTTAAAATATTAAAACCAAAAACAACGGTAACTGCTAAAAGCCTATTATACGCAAATTCAGAAATTAATTCAATTCTTGATGTTAAGGTATTATGTACTCATTAATCATGGCTAAATAAAAATAAAATTTACATTTAAAGCATTTTTTTTTAATTTAAATTTTATTTTATACTCAGATGTTGAAATATCGTAGAAACACTAATATTGCAGAAATAAACTTTGAGTAACGAGATGAGTTGAGGGAGAGAAAAAGACGCAGATTGATGCCATTGAACTAAAAAAAAAAAAAAAAAAAAAAGTAACTAAAACCGTGTGAAGATTGATCTGGAACTTCTTTCCAGCCATACGCGCATTGTAAGCACAAAATGTTCATAAAATCGATTGAATTGATGAGAAAAATTACATTTCTTAACATGAATGTAAAAAACATCCATACCGAAAAAATAAAGAATATTGAAAAATGCCACGTATTTTGGTTTCCTCACATTATCACTATACATGGGGAAAATTGAGTTCTCAGGAAAAATTTGCTGCCCCCACCATGATTTTGATTAAGATTATGGTAACCCTAGAAGATGTGGGCAGACTTACCAGGTAGATGACTTTGTGGCAATTGGTTACAGGTTTAATGAAAAATTACGTTGTCAATAAATTTTCGAGATGTCCATGGAGTAGACACTTCTTCCGATTTCCCCGAGACTATATAAGGGGCATTTAAAACAAAGGTTGAGTTAGCGAGATTAACACTAAACCTACTGTGGCGAATGTTGTTCCGGCACCAGGTGATGACGTCGGAGACCAGAAGCGAATGGTGTTACTGCCTGAGATAGTAGGGGAGAAGGGTCCACTTCCCCCTACATTCCGAGATAGACTCGTCGAGAAAAAGATGTGCGAGGACCAGTTATGAGGGTCCCTGCGGGGAGCAGAAGAAGAAACGTGCTCTGTATGTAAGATGGTGGTTTAGAATGTTCTGTTAATAAAATTGTATATATTTATATCTCTAGCCTGACTGTGTGTTTTCGTATCCAATACGTCACAGTCTATTTAATGGAGGCACCGACGGAGATAAATAATTACTCAAATGTAATTTTTGGCTAGAGATATAATGAATGAATTCAGATTGAACAGAACCGAAGAAAGTATTTAGACCACCCTGGCTATAAAAATTATTTAGACCATCCTGGTCTTTGAAGAAATGCCACCCCGGTAATCGAGAAGTGCTTAGACCATCTTGGTCTTAGGAACAACACCGCCCCGGTAATCGAGAAGTGTTTAGACCATCCTGCTCTTAGGAGCTACGCCGCCCCGTCAACAAAAAATTCCTGCAAGAGGAAAGAAGACGTATGACTATCCTGGTCTTAAAAGAAACGCCGCCCCGTCTACAAAGAATTCCTGAAATAGGAATGAAGAAGATATAAGATCAACCTGGTCTCTTGGAAGCGCCGCCCGGAAACCAGAAATCTTAACTACGTGGTGCGGACCACCAAATAATATTTCAGGTACGATTTCTTTTTCTATCTGGCCAAATTATTTAAATCACATCTTGTGCATTTTTTTTTGTATATTGAAGTCTTAAATTTTGGTGACTAAACTGCATTACATATCCTGTGTATTGAGATTAGATTGTTCTAATGCTGTTGTAATTGCTTCTATATTTATAAGCATATAACTTAGGGAAGCAAATTTTCTCTTTGAATATATATATATATATATATATATATATATATATATATATATATATATATATATATATTTTAAATTTGCATGAGTCACATCCTGTGATAGCAGAAATTGTTTATAGTTAAGTGAGTTTAATTTTTGTGTGAGTAGCATGATTATGTAATATTGTTGTGTATTTTATTCATTGCATTTCCAGTGTGTTTTTAGAATTACGTAAGCTACTAGTAGAAAGGTTTTATAAAAGTCTATAAGCATTTCACAAGAAATAATTCTTTTTCAAAATAAATGAATATTAAATATTTATTTTAAACTATTTTGTATGTAAAATAGAAGATTTTGTTTTAAACTTTGCTTTTGATACTTTGCAGTTTGTTGTTTTTTAAGAATATTAGTTTATCAAATACGTATTGGAGTTTTGCTATTAATGATTACCAATTTTGAATTTTACTATTTTATTATTATTTTCATAAGAAAAATTGTATAAGTATACTGCATTCCTTTTAACACTGTGAGGTTTGAGATATTTTCATTGTAAAAACATTTTGGCTAAAAATGGCTTATTTAGGAAAAGGTCGAATAGCAGAACTAAGATATATTACAAAACAATTAGGTGAAAAAGTAACTGGAGATCTAAAAATTATAGACCTTAGAAAGCTTATTATAAATAGCCCAAATTATGAGGAAGAATTCGTTAGGGAAATGTTAAATGTGATATTTCAGAAAAGGTTAATGACTAGCACGTCGTGTGTCAGCACAAATACTTTGATTTAAATGAAAGATATATTTTAAGCACGCTTATGAATTAGAAACAGTTCTTAAATTAAAGAAACACAACTCTAAAACTATAAATAAAGTAAAAAGTAAATCCAAAAGCGTTTCACTTAATCCATGTATAATTAAAAGTAAGGAGAATGAAGTTTAGATGTCTGTCCTTAGAGATACAAGAGTAACATTATATAAAGGTTGTGAAAATTGTTCTGCACCAGAAATATTTACAGGTGGTGAAACATATTCATGATGATACTATGACTTGTCTGCAACCCGCAGAAAGAAAATTTGAGTGTGAGCCAATACACGTGGTCTCAAAGTCAATTGTTAGTCCGGGACATTTGGATCGGGAAAAATATTTTTGGAGGTTCAAACAATTGAACTCCGGGAACCGAATTTTGAACAGAATGGTCTGCCAAGACCGGAAATAAGGAATGAAATTCAGACTCGCAGACATCGAAGAAAAGAAACAGGAAAGAGCACACGCCTAGAAAATGACGATGATCAATTTAGATTGAGAGAATGTGTAGTTGAAAATAGGGAGGATTTTGGGCCTTCGTTTACAAGAGAGGGCACGAACAATGGGAATTTGGTTAAACTTAGTAAGTGTGAGGTTATGGAAGCACACATGAGGAATGAGGAATCAGCCCCCTTGAGTCAGGGGATAGAAAATAACGTAAATGATGATGCAAGTGATCGAGAAAAAGCATCCAAGCAATTATTTCTTGTAAGACATGAGTTATATATTGATGCAATATGACCCCCTTCCTATTGCACCTATTAGAGACAAACATTTTCCTTACCTGCTACAAGATGATATTTTAGTTTGTTCGCATGCAAAAACGCACCTATTTATATCATTCTTAAATTTAAATGATTTCTTATCATTTTACAAACATTTTTAGTTAATTTTTCCAGAATTTATTTAGTAAATCCATCATATAAACAGACTGCTTTTATTGCTCTGTTAGTGTTCATAATTTTACTGTTTGCCTTTAGGAACTGCTTTTGAATATAATTTAGTTATATTTCAGTGACTGTTATGAAGAGACAAGGCTTCTACTCTTTTATATAAATATTTTTTTTATTAATACATATTGTAAAAATATCACATATTAATGCAACGATTTCATTTATTTTCTCCTCCTGTATTGTATACAAAGCTCACGTAATTTTCCACACATCCAAATGAGCAAAATAAAGTGTAATATACTATTAAGTTTGTGAATCAAGTTGTGATTAATAATATTCGTTGTTAAGGAATAATTAATCATAAGTGGAATGGTAAATGTAGCTCTTATTAAAGCAATATGTGCAACTTTGATTGCTGCTAAATTTGTATTTGCTTCTGATCCAGATTTCTCTTTTTAAATAAAACGTTATCAATGTATGTGCGTGAATGTGCAGAGAAACTTTTGTTAGAAAAAAAATCCTCACATTTTAATGTGTTCAAAGTGCTTTCTCTGATTAAATGCTAGAATTTTTTATGCATCTAAAAAACACCATTTTGTGAGAAATATTGTTTACTAGTTATACTATTTTTTTAAATAATCAAAATGATATTCGTATCTTTTTAAACATGCATACTATAAGCATGACCAATTTTTGAATATAGGCATTTTTTTATGAATTGTAATTTCTTATGATAATAAAACTGAATATTGTGCATATACATATCTCAATATTTAATACAGTTGTGTGATTCAGACGATTCTTGAAACATTTCTGATTAAAAAAAGTGTTCTTATTTAAAAAAAAATATTTTTAATATGGTGATGTAATCATTTGATTAATATGATTCTAGAGTAGATTTTAAGATGTGTAAAGTGTTTGATTTTTTTTTAGCATGAATAGGATTTTGAGTAAATATGATTGAGTTATTAACTAGATAAAATGTAATTTGTATATATCTAATACATAAGTTGTGATTTTCTCATTTATTTTGAATTTTTATATGTTTATTGTATTGTAGTGTATGTAATTATGACCAGAAGGAAATCGTACAGTGTTAAAAAAGTAGTGTTATCTAGAACTTTTTAAGTGATATCTCCTGTTGACAATTGAAATGATTTTAGTTGATCTTCAAAGAACAGAACTTTTCCTTTATTAGAAAAAGTTCTCCCTAGAGGAAGGAGGAGTTGTGGCGAATATTGTTCCGGCACCCCACCCCACCCCAGTTGATGACGTCGGAGACCAGAAGCGAATGGTAGTGGAGAAGGGTTTAAGAGAATCCACTTCCCCCTACGTTCCGAGAATCACTCGTCGAGAAAAAGATGTGCGAGGACCGGTTATGAAGGTCCCAGCGGGGAGTAGAAGGAGAAACGTGCTCTGTATGTAAGATGGTGGTTTAGAATGTTCTGTTAATCAAATTGTATATATTTATATCTCTAGCCTGACTGTATGTTTTTGTATCCAATACGTCTCACTACCATGGCGGGTCAAATGACCCATTTTTATATTTTTTGTCAGAATTTCCTAGAAATAACATTATTAAATTGCCATTTGCCTTCACGACTTTTATTAAAAAACACATCGAATGTATTTTTCAAGATTTACTCTTTTCTTGCTAATTATTTTGCCGAGAAAGATATGTGATCTGCCCTAACTACCGTAACGAGTCATTTGACCCGAACACAGATTGTATATCTTAATTGGGACGTTTTTGCTATTGCGTGATATATTTTGCTCCATTGAGTTATATTTGTTGTAGGCTGGCGGGTGAATAGCCAATTTCAATCTACTACAAGCAAGCGTTACAGTGATTTTTATTTGATAATTTTACTTATAATTCTTATCCCCAAAATGCCGAAACATTCAAGATATTTGAAATCATTGGCAATCATAAATAACATTGATAAAGGATGTTCAGAATCCAGTGAGGGGGAACTAACTGAAAGTGAAGTGGATAGCATGGAACAATATAATGATTCATTTGACACTATAGACAAATGTGAATCCTCAGTTAAAGAAAGCGAAGACGAGAATATTTTGAACAGGTGAAGAATACAGAAAAGAAAAAGACTATTCTAGAGTTCAGAAAGTGAAAGTGATGTAGAAGACCGATCTACTGAAATTCCGGCTGATGGTACAATTTTGTAAGAAACAGAACAATGCTCAACACCTGGGCTAGCTCCAATTTATAATATTTTTAGGAAGGTTGTAGGCTTGACAACATATGCCAAATGAAATATAATGAAGGGTAAAGTAAGAACTGCCTTTTCTTTGATTATTGGCAATTGTGTAATGACGCACATAAGAAAATGCACAAAAGAAGAAGCCTCTTGAGTATTGTGAGATTAATGGAATCTTACTCCTGCAAAAATAAATGCATTTATTGGTCTTCTATATGCACGTGGCCGATATCAGACAAACAATTTGAATAATTCATATCTATGGAACAATAAATGGGGGCCCTCTTTTTTTTCAAAAACCATGAGCAGGTGTGATTTTTGTGAAATTATGCGGTTTATCAGTTTTGATAAAAAAAAAGTCAACAAAGCCAGCGTTTACAAAATGATAAATTTGCTCTAATCTCGGAAGTATAATACAAATTAATTGAGAATTGCCAAAATTGTTACAGGTCTGGGGAACATATAACTATCGATATACAGCTTTTCCAACCAAAGCGAGGTGTAGGTTTACACAATGCATGCAGAATAAACCGGATAAGTTTGGTATCAAATTTTGGCTAGCATCTGATGTCAGCACTAAATACACCATAAATCGATTTCTATATGAGGAAAATGAAGAAAACAGAGATGCTTCAACTCTACTAATGGAATCCGTTGTTCTAAATTTACTGAAAACGTTCACATAATGTGGGAAGAAAAGTCACTACAGATGAATTCTTTATGAGCGCATATATATATCACTAGCTACTAAACTATTAGAAAAAAGAACCACTATTGTTGGTACGATCAATGGAAACAGAAGAGAACTACCCAAATTATCCAAGCAGGAGAAAGATGTATGCCACGCTTCTCAACAAAACTATATAAATCGATTCATTGTTCACTTACTATTTATAAAAGTAAGCCTAACAAAAAAGTGTTTTTACTAAGCTCAAAACATAAATCTGTAAGCAATGAAACATATGTCAAGCGTATACCTGAAACGATTAGATTTTATATGTTAAGTATGGTGTAGACATGACGGATCAGAGGGCTTGAAAATACTCGGTGAAATCGAAACGATGACCTGTGCAGGTTTTAATCAATATTCTTGACCTGGTTGGAATCAACTCATGGGTTTTATATAGAGAAACAACCGGGGAAAAATCTCTAGACAACAATTTTTATTTCAATTAGCTGAAGAACTTCTCGATGATTTTCAATATGTTAGCAAAAGGAAGAAAAAGAAAATATACAGAAAACTTCAACAAATATAAGTTCGCATTCTCGTGTACAAATGCGGAAAAGGTGCCAAATAGGTTTTTTCAAAGAAAACAAAACTAAAAAAATGATTCAAATAATTTGCAAAACATGCGGTAAACATAAATAAAGTTAGCATATTATTTATTTTTGTTTACTGAATTTGAGATTGAACTGAAGAATATTTGATTTTTTTCTTGAATAAATTATTTTTAGGTTTTTTTAAAAATTTAACATATAAACTATTTTGAATCTTTAGTTGAAAACCATTGTTTTATTCATGTACCAAATCGACCTAATTGATATATTCTTCGTTAGACTTAGTAATATATATAAAATTTTAAAGATGGGTCATTTGACCCACTTTGGAAGGAATAGAAATACATAAATTATCGGTAGGTTTAAAGTTATATAAAATATCTGCCTGTGCGTTGTCTGCGATAAGACAGAAATACTTCAACTGCTTGAGTTCTTGCTAGTGAAACGGTTTCAGAAATCTTATCCGGAGCTCCGTAAAGCTAGTGAATAACGAGGGATTTTCTTGATTTCTGTAAATAATCTGTTTTAATATTCTTTCGTGTTTATATGTCGATTTGTTTGCGGTAGTCATTTTTTCCCATGTCCATTAATAAATTTATTATCATTTAATTGGAGTCATAGACCGCGCTTTTCCCCAATCAAAATTGCAATTATATACACAACAAATTGAAAAAAAAAGAATCAGTTTACTCATGCAACCATGTACAACCTATCTGCATCCTTATAACTTCAGAATGACTACCTGAAGTCAGGATCAACCGAATCGTTGTTTATTAAAGTTGCACTTTGGGGTGAAACGTGGTAAAAAGTCATTTCAGCTACCATCAAAAGACGAGGGCGATATCTAGCTGACATTTTATTCCTCGAATTTCCTATCACGAGTTAAAGTCCAGAAATACTCAAAAGATTAAACGTGTGCCAAGCCCGTTATGCAGTTGGGTAATTGCTATCTAGTGCTATCTCTTACAAAAGTACGTCGCTCGTGGTCAATATGCGTACACGTTTAACTGACCAGTTATACGCTGATCATATCATTCAGCCCTGTTGCGTTATTAATCAGAGCATATCAACTTAAGGTCATTTTCTGCAAGTTAGTGCTAGAAATCTTACAGCTAACATATCTATGAAATGCGTTTATGCTGCTGATATTTATCTTTGATCAGGCAGGTATCCCATATTTTGCCAATCGTTCCTGCAAGGAACTTGATAACAGATCGGATTTGGGTGCCTCAAAATTATGCGGATCTGGAGCAAAAAATTGTCTCGAATGACAGGAAATTGTATTCAAAAATATACAAATCTCGAAGGAATGTAAACATACATTGTTGCCAAATTGTTTCCAAAATCTCGATTTTTATATTAAATGTGCAACTGCTAGTCATTCATAGGATCTACGGCTTTGAATTTTTAATCATTTCATTATTTCTTTATAAAATTAGCACATGTTTAATATCCATATAAATCAAATTATTCTTCACATAATTTCTATTGTTTTTAAAAGATGTAAGGTAATGAAGTACTAAAATGTTATCTAAATTCTACACATGCTTGTGAATGATCATTATTTTTACGATGTATTATTTGAACATCAGCAAAAAATTGTAATTTAATTTTTTAATTATGTATAAATTTTGCAAAAAATAATTCATTATTATTTTCTACAGTCTAGGCAGAAAAGATTCCTACCTTTAAAACGCAATCAAGGTACTTGAGTTCATTTAGATCATTTTCTGTAACACATCTGTCTACGTCAGATCCGAATATTCTGTCTAATTCTTCGTGAATCTTTTCTTGAACGTCTGGATAGAGTCCTATAAGGTAGAGGGCCCATGTCATGGTATCCGAAACTGTTTCGTAACCCTAATCAAGAGAATAAGAGTTGTAAAGCGTGCAATACTTTATTTCTTCAAAACTAAGCTACCGTTTATGTATAACCTAATGAACCCATTTTATACGATAGTGAATTGGAAAGGAAGATTCTATTGTCGACTGTGGTCAGAGTTGTGTAGGGAATTCAAAATATAGAATGATATATTAAAGATAAGATATAACTTTATTTTTCCACATAAGTACCAAATACTTTGAGACATTTGTGTTGTGTTGTTTCCAACCCCCTTGGAGCAGGAAAGCCTACTCCAAGTCCAGTTGACCTTTCCGTGTAATAGTCTCACACACCAGGCCTTTCTCTTCATACAACTGTTGCAGGGTAAATGCCCCAACAGTACAGAAGATGAGCAGGAGAAGCAAGGAGGGAGCAGGGACAGGTAAAGAAAGACTTTACCCCCTGCACAAAAGTCATACTACGCAGGTGACCGCTTCTAAAGCGCGCCAAGGCCGTCTGATGAGTCCTGGAACTCCTGAACTATATAGATAGGCCAGGACTCTTAGCTGCGTACCAGTGGTAAGCAGGAGGGTTCCGCAAAGTCAAATTCATTTTATTTCTTTGGAAGGAAGGAACTTCCCTATGTGCAGCTTCGTTCGCCGGCACACCCACATGTGGTGGAATCCACGGGAGACATACTTGTTTCCTCTGACCAAACCTAACTAATTTGAATGAAATATCTAGACCAGTACAGTCCATAATTTTTGGCCAATTCTTCAAATATTGGATGGAGCTTCTGCTGTATGTCAGGATCGAGATACTGTCCTTACAAGAGTTGAGAGCATGATCGAGAGCACCACTAATAGCAATGAGCTCTGATCTAAAGACGGAACAGTGGTCAGGACTCCTGATGCTGATTTTAACATAGTTCCCAGGAGTGTTACTAAAAATACCACTCCCTGCTCTAACCGTATCCGTACGACTACCATCTGTGTAAATAATCAAGGCTTGATCGTGTATGTCATTTATTACTTTAAGTGCCAGTTGTCTGAGAAATTCCGGATGGCTGCTATGATTGGGAGTACTGGTCAATAATTCCTCCCGGGATTCAACATTATTAAAAGAATCAATAGGTGTGATGCAGCTAAAAGGTGTAGATGTGTCAACATTGAAATCAATTTTGTCATGCCACTTTATAATCTTCAAAAATCCCTCCAGGAAAAAGGGCTTTAAATACGGAAGAAGCGTTTACTTTTGGGATTGGATTTGGACTTTTTGCAGATTGGAACCAGGTGTCACAGTGCCTACGTGATATTGTGACACCCTGATTAAAATTGAAAGAGGTGATTCGGAAAAAGTGGCCACGGTTTCTCAGATCTAGCGTTCTGTTGTTGGATGACAGTGAGAGACCGCACTCAGCGACGTCAATGAAAAACCATATTGCAACTCTTGGTTGGGAGAGCCTACACCATCCACTAGTCCTGATCTCGCACTAAGTGACTTTCATCTGTTTCTGGCTTCGATCAAGAATCTCGCGTGAAGGCACTTTAGAAGCAATGCTGAAGCCATTAAACGCTTCTTCCGTATGTAAAGCCCTGAATTTTAATGAAGGGGTTTTTGAAGCTTATCAAGAGGTATGACAAATGTCACAATGCACTTGGTGCTTGCGTGGAAAAATAAAGCCATGTGTTTTATTTAATGTATTATTCTGTGTTTTGACTTCCACACACAAACCTCACCACAATCGAAAGGATAAGCTTACATTCCGACTCACCCTCCTAATTTACTTCATCTTATTTATCATAAGTTTTAATTTAGAGATCTTATTTTTAAGTATTTCTCATATATATGTATATAAAAAATTATCCAGTTCTTATAATTATATTAGAAGATTGAAGAATTGATTATTTTGCAAAAAATAAAATCTTATCTAATTGGGTCAGATCGACGCATATAACAAATATGCATAGAAATATTTAAAAGAATTCTAATTTGGATTATTTGCATTTCGAATAATTTACCACAGTGGGCCGTCGGAATCTGGATTCTTGCATAAATAAATACTAGGAGAAAAAGGACTCACTCACTCATCACGAGATCTGTAGAACTATATTAAACGTATAGAATTTGTATTTGGCAGGTATGTTTCTTTTGTTAAGCAGAGATTTGATAATAACGCGTTTTAAAAAAATCGACTCCCAAAGATGTTTACGGATACTTTACGTACAAAAATTGATGTTTTCGAACTATTAGACCTGTTTAGTAGATGTGTTTCTTTTGTTGAACAGGGATCCACTTCAAACGAGTTTGGAGGAGTTATGAATGTATTGTGCTCCATTTAAATCATGTTGCAAAAGGTTGAGTCATATCCTTTTCAGAGGACTATTAATGTCAATTTTGTTTATGACCGCATTCCGAAACAGCGCCGGCGCGAATGATTTTTTGGCAGAGGCCTACTAACCCCCGCTCGTTCAACACGTCACGTTTTTCGCGCATTTCGCGCCCACCGTGGTTTGAGTCCAAGTATGAGAAATTTAATTTATATCCCCGTCTTCTAAAGGTATAACTCAACGTTCAATTAACCTAATCTCTGCATGTCTCTTTCCCTTTGTAAATATTCCCTTTGTAAATTTCCCCCTTTAGCTTGAAATAAATTATTTTTTTACTTAAATGAAGTATCTGCGTTTAAATGACTTTGATTCCATTAATTCATCACTAACCCTTTAATACTTACCCCTAAACAACTACCTCGCCAATTTAAAATCCCGACTTCTGAAGAGTCTGATTTTTATTTGAAGATTTTAGTCGGACTCCCACATGAATAACCACATTTTACATGAAACTTTAATTTTTGTGCCAGCAATATTCCCAACTCACTTAAACGTCAAAATGTTTTTATGGTCAACATCAGATGTATCTTAATTTAAAGTTGAAGCGCAATGATATAATGGTAGTGTATTGCGCTTCCACATCACAGGTCCGGAATTCTAACCTTGGAATGGTCAAGAACAACTCGGCTTTTCATTCCTTCAGTGGGTCGATAAATGAGTACCAAACTTGTTTGGGAACTAAATGCTGGATGTTTCGTGTAAGACTGACTACCTAACCGGAACACCTGCTGCCACGCCTCAGTGTCCAAGTTCATGAAAACTGAGATGGGTGCAGTAGACCTCGGTCTTCTATGAGCTGTTGCGCCACTGAGCTTGAGAATAATTTTAACCTAATACTAATTGCAAATAATTGTTAATTAAAATTGGTCTCCAATCAAAATATTTTAAAAACTTGTTATATATATATATAATCAGTTATGTATGTAACAAATATATATATATATAATTTTAATTATACCGCAGAAATATGGGTTTTCACTTCATTACAAAGGTCTTCCTCGCTGAGCTCTTGTGTCTCAAAATGGAGTTCTAATAACAAATTCATGAATGTTTTCCTTTTCCTTCTGTCATCTTTGTTTCCACTCAAATACTCCTTCATTTTCTCCTCGATTTCCTGAATGTAAGCAAAATAAAACAACTCACATTAGTTAAACTGCATTAGTAAGAAAGCTAGTGCAAGATTTCAAGTACAGAACATTTATGCAAAAAATATAAGACGTGTCTGGAAATTAAGCATCGTTTTGGAAAACTCACACAGAAAAAAAAAGATTTTTTTTCTTTTTTTAAAACCAAAGTATTCGTAAAAATGGTTATTCTATGTAATTTTATTGTCCGTGTTCTATGTTTCTATGTATGTTTGCTTTGTCAATTTACCGTCGGAAGAAAAAGGGTTAAAGAAAGATGCCGCCAGTGAACATATTTTCAAATCTGTGAAAATTCGTTTCAAAATAATTTTATTGTCAACCGCCTGGTTTCTCGAATTTTCTCATTCATTTTTTCAATAAACCGCCATTCAAAATAGCAGGCAGCGCATCCGTACTTCATCATGAAAAGGGAGTGCGAGTGTTTGAATTGTCCAAAAAAACGTTTTCACACAAAAAACTTTCTCTCAAACTGTCCCCACTTTCTAACAATTCCGTTATTTTGTGTGTGTGTGATTACATTTTCACCATAAATCTCTAAAATTCAATGATGAATTTCAACTGGCTTAACAGTCCTTGGTTTTAAAAAAAAATACAGAACACACTTTCAGTGTCGGTGGGAAAGACAGTCGTCTTCAACATTTTGGACGCTCACCAACACTGGTAAAAACAACACAATCCGGCTATAATGACAGGTGTGTGCAAGCTTTGAACAACGATGATATCGCTGTAGTTGCAATATAACAAAACAATACTTTGTTAAGTACAGGCCTCGCGTACATTTGAACTTTGCAACTTTTCGATGGGATGTTACAATAAATATAAGAAATATAACTTTAGTTCCTACATAGATATTCCCTCAGGGGGCTCACCTTCTTTAGGTGAGTACGGGTTTCACGCTCCCGAGGTGTCCTAGTTATCTTTTCCTTCTCCCTAGGGGTTTACTGTCTTTGGTAAACACGGGCTTCATGAACCCGGGGAACCCTAGTGATCCTTCTCTATTTTCGGCCCTCTTTCTTGCCATTCAAATTTCCCTTTTCTTCTTTTCCCGTCCAGAACACAGACAACTACTTTTGAATTACATATGTAAGGAAACCTAATTTATTTGTTTTAATTAGATTTGTTGCTATTCTCGTTATTAATAACATTTTTGTATCCATTTTCTATTGCGTTAAATTAGTTTCATCCTTTAATTTTTTCGATTATTTTTTTTGGTATATGTATTATTACTTGGATTTCTTTACATGTTTTGATTATTATATTTTTGTTTTTGACTAACAACGTTGGTTTTCCGACCCGCATGTTTGCCGTGTGTGACGTCCCGTAAGGAGGAAAAGGGTGTCCTGGGAATACCTTTGGCCCCCGCTTCGCTGTAGACGGGTGGCAGGAGTGAGCCCGCTCCTGTCAATCGGCTGGTGGTACCTCTCTTCGGAGTCCCCGAAGAGACACTGCTGTAGGGTTAGTGCTGTAGATAAGGGGTGTCGGGTTTACCCGTTGGATCCTCGCCCTGATGCTGTAGCATTATATTCTGGGTGTACTTCAGGTAAGCGCCGTGCCTGGTTTTGCGAGATGACCGGCACACTGCCTCCCTCGTTGGACTCCTTGGTCGGTGGAGGCACGCCAGAATGAAGTTTATTTTTCTACGCATATGGATCCAAGTTTGCTGTGCCAGGGTAAAGGCCTTGTAATGCCCAACCTTTCAATCGACGAAACTGCTCAACGTGTAAGATTTTTGTTAATTTCCTTGCCTAACAATGCCATGTCTGTTAAATCACCATTTACAATACATAAAGCTCTGAAAGGAATAGGTGGAGAACCGAAATCCGTTAAAAGATTGCGATCCGGTGATCTACTTGTTGAAACCAGTTCTTCTACGCAGACAAAATCTTTCCTACTTGCGAAAACATTTCTCGATTCACCTGCGAATATAATTCCACATAAATCTTTAAACACATCCCGTGGAGTCATCTCTGAACCTTACCTTTTGACCACCTCTGAAGCGGAAATCCTTGAAGGATTCTCCAATCAGGGGGTCATTCAGGTCAGAAGAATAACAATAAAAAAGGATACAGCTATAATACCGACTAAACACTTAATTTTAACTTTTAGCAGCCCCACACTACCTCAAACAATAAAAGCTGGTTATTTAAACTGTAAAATCCGTCCATACATTCCGAATCCTCTGCGCTGTTTCAAGTGCCAGAGGTTCGGACACTCTCAAACTGCCTGCAGAGGACAATTGACGTGCTCTAGATGTGCATCTGTTGGACATGCTTCCCCAGATTGCAGTCTAGAGCCTCAATGTATTAACTGCTCTCAACCATTACTGCTGATTCCAAACTTTGCCCGCAGTGGAAAACCAAAAAACAAATTCAGGAAATAAAAACTCATAAAAATATAACATATGTAGAAGCCCGAAAACTAATAGTGCCACAATTAGTCCAAACCTATGCCAAGGCTGCAAAACCCTCAATAGTAAACAATTCCACCCAAACGGATGAAAACATCAGAAAAATAAAATATCCGCCATTAAATTTTCTCCAACCGCTTTCATCCCTCCCTAAACAGAATAAATTAATATCCACTCCTGTTATTTCCACATCATCTTCATCAACCCAAGCAGAACTACTTCCTTCCATATCTTTCAAAGCAGCTACAGTTTTACAGCCTGAACCACCTATTCATATGTCCAATGTCGAACTTTCTAATATGTTCTCTCTCATCCCAATTGAATCTTCCTCAATTGTATCCACTTCTTTATCCAACGATATTCAACCCCCTTCTACATCGAATACTGAACGGGATTCCAAATTAAAATCAAAAACACGTATACGAAAACGAAAAAAAGAATTACTTAAAAAATTAAATGAAGAAAAAATAGAAATAGAGATGGCAACGTATAGACGTAAAAAACCAGCTCCAACAGACAATACGACGGATGAGGAAGACATGATTACATATGACGTTGAGGAAGATGAACTTGAACAGCATCCTGATCTTGTTCAAAAGGACGGTAAAAAATATTGGAAAGGTTCCTTACTTTTAACACCGTCCAGACTTAGAAAATAACTTTTACTCCATAATACCTATCGAACTTGGTGGAAAAATACCCCACCAATATTTGTTTTTTTTTCTGATTGAATTTTATGAATTTTGCGATTTTGCCTTTTTTACCTGAAATTTTTAATGTTTTCTTATACTTTTAAGGTTTCAACGAATGTGTGGCCGAAATCGGCTCTTGCGCCGATGGACCCCACAATCAGTCACTGACTCATCCTCACCAAATTTTGATTGCTTTTATTGCTTGAAAACGGTTTTTTATGTGATTTGAAATTTTAACTTTTTAAAACTGTTTTGTCTACGCCCCACCAACAATTATATGCTTTTATCTTATAGAAAAAATCCATATTTATCATATTTTATCTTATGCTATTGTTACTGTGTTTTCAATTTTATATAACGTTTTAAATTTTCTTAACGATTGTTTGGCGCAGTATAGCCAGAATTGGCTCTTGCGCTAAAAAACCCCACACTCACTCACTCACTCACCTACATAGATATTTCACTTATCCAAGAAATCTAGGTTTACAGCAAAGTCTTTCAAGAATGTATCAAATTGAAGTTGTTTTCAAACAAGAATGAATACATCAACTAATTAAAATTTAAACTTCTAAAGAGAAGTAGACTTTTCCCATGAGAGCCAAATCTCTCTCTCTCTCTCTCTCTCTCTCTCTCTCTCTCTATATATATATATATATATAAATGGATGTTTGTAAAATGAAATCGCATTACTCCAAAACCGTTCAACCAATCACTGAAAATTGGCATGTATGTGTTTTTTTTTGCTCTGGAGAAAGTTTTTGTGCTATTCTCTTTGTTGCAGCTATTCATCAGGTGGCGCTACAGCATATCATCTTTTGCATCGTTAATATATCGCAAAGTTGCCAACATGCTCACCAGAAATGATGCCAACTTAGCTCTATCACCAACACTGCGTTATGTTTCTATTGAATCGCCATTATAATGTAACAAACGGCGTTGCTTGTGAATATCGCAATTTTAACATAAAATAAATGCAAGAAAAGTAATATTAACGTATTACACATATATAGATATAAATTACTTATATTATTTAAGTTTTCATTACACAAAATGTGTAACAATGTGTTACATTTGCTGAGTAGCTTAGGAAGTTGTTTTCAAAAATTGACCCGCAAGAGAGTTACGGGCGTTATAAATAAAAAAATTCCTTTTTATCAGCTATCAGATCTACAGGCATACAATTTAACAAATATGATTTTTTTTGTTCAGCTGAGATATGCAAAAAAAGCTTCTTATTTCCTCATTAAAAATTTCTTTATCCTTCAATCTATTTTTCAATTCAATCGAGTGAAGAACAGGTATACCAGTTAGTTAATATTCAAAAGCGCTGAATAACTCAAATTTAACATTATAATCTTTTCTATTTTGCTAATCAAAAGCACTCATCATGAAATATCAGGATTCAATCTACTCTGGCTTAGTCTTAGAAATTAGTATGTTTCGAACATTTTTAAGAAAATGAGCGATGTGTAATACGAATATCGTCACAATTTCTTCAGTCTAAAGGACATCAAAATATTCTATAATATCATTAACGGGACCAGAGCAGAATAGAATAATAAGTCATCGTGTAAAATTAAAAAATGACTAATTTTTTTTTGTTTATGAAATTTCATTTAGTTTAAGAAGAATTATTTATACATTTTTCTCATGTAGGAACAAACCTCGTTTTCTTTTTCATTTGGCCGCAATCGAAACCATGTGCTCAGCTGCTTTACTCCGTACTTCACATAAAGTATTTATTAGTAGAACCACACGAATATATATATTGTATTACCATCAGAAGAAAAACTTGAGAAATTTAGTCTTCTGAAGAAAAGTTTAATTTACTCTTATCTGTGAGCAAAATTTAATTTTTACTCTTTTTAAATATTTATTTATCTCATTCCACTATCTAGTAAATCGCGTAACTTTTAACAGGCAGTTAAGAGATTTATTACAAACTGTACAAGTTATCAAGATAAGTGTTAATTTTTGTATAAAATGTCATGTATGACAAGCCCGTGGGGTCGCTGGTAATTATTAAACTTGTTCTTAACTTAGTATTGTTTGATGAATTATAAAATACATCGTGCAGTACTGATACATTTATAAGTGTGTGGCGGTGTGATATCTATATGAACTTGTACCAACAGCCCGCGAGGACGATTGTTTTGGCGTGATGGTTAGCGTACTTGCTTCATTCGTACGTTCGGAACGAAAGGTACTCAGATCGAATCTTCCCTCCGACATTGGTGACCCTGGCCGTGATATGATCCGCACCCTTCGCGCGCCACAGTCGTGGCGCCATCTATCCATCGCAAAAGCAACCAAGCCGTCAAACATTGACGCAAATAAGCCGTTACTTCTCAAAGCCGTCTAACACAAATGACGCAATTCTGAAGCCATCACGCATGATGACGCAACCCACAAAGTGACGCAAATGCTTACATGCTCGCCATAAATATGGTATCGTTCGTTCGCCTATTCACCGAAACACTGGCAGGGGGTATGTGGCGGTGTGATACCTATATGAACTTGTACCAACAGCCCGCGAGGACGATCGTTTTGGCGTGAGGGTTAGCGTACTTGCTTCATTCGTACGTTCGGAACGGAAGGTACTCAGATCGAATCTTCCCTCCGACAAGTGTATTATATCAGTGTAAATGTTTATTTTATTTTTTATTATGTCAGCATATATATTGTTTGTTTACTTTCAGTTAATTAATAATTTTTTATAAATATTTGTTAGCTTTCGACTTTTCAATACGCTCGTCACCCCCTCGTGCCGTTATCACGCCCCCTAGGGAGACGCACCCCCACAGTTTGAGAAACGCTGCCCTAAGGAGAAAACAACTCAAATGGTATGAGCTTGGAATGCGTAATGAAAAATATACTGAACCTCGGGGAGGCTGTAGTTTTGGCTAAAATCTGACTTATCTAAAATAATGAGATTTACAAAACTCTTTGTTCCGTTTAGGATGTAGGACTTTCGTTAAAATTTTACTACTTATTTCTCAATGACTTCGGAAGTTTTCAAAACATCAACACAATTTTGATACCAAAATACTCAGAAATATTGAAACTTTAACATATATTTTTTTTCAAAAAAATGAAAAATTTTCAATTTAAGAGTCCTGTGAGGCTTTAAAATAGAATTAAAAGTATTATACATTATTAAATGTTAATTAAATATTATAAATTTTTATTTATTGCTTTGAATTTATATTATAATCCACAATATATATACTTAAGCATATATTACTAATATCTAAAAAATCTGAGTTTTCTCTGTACCATATTTAGTTTAAAAATTTTGATTTATACTAAACGGAAAAAATTGAAAGTTTAAATGCTCATGTAAACATCTTTTTTGGCATGTTCATGCCACGGCTTGGTGATCTTTTAATTTTAAAACAACTCTGATAAATTGTAATCGAGTAATGGCAGCAGTTCGGTCGAAAGACTTCATGTCGTAAAATGGATCAATAAATGAATTGATTTGAAACTAAATCATTTGGATTTTTTCTAAAATAATTACTTCGCCTTACAGTCTATTAAAAGTAATAACCTAATATAAAGCATTTAAATCCCCATTAAAAATGTAAAGTAAAAATAAACTTGTCAAATATTTTGTGTAATGCTTTAATTAATGTGTTTCATATAATACTAGAATAAGAATCAAATAAATAGAAATCTTACCGATTTAATGAAATCATTAATCAGTTTTGTAAGACGCCTTGTCTCTCTGCCAGAAGTCATGTCAAATATGAAATCCGACCACTCCCAAAATTTTAAAACTCTTGTCATATATATATCTAAAAGTCTTTCAAAGAAACAACATTATGAATTGTACTCAATATTTTCAAAAAATTGTGGATGCAATTTTGATGAATATTGTTTATACATTTACATTTTAATTCCTTATGAATAAATTTTGATGACAACAAAAAGTCTTGTAACTCCTTTCACAAACCTTCAACACATAATTTTATATCAGAGATGAAGACCTGATTAAAGGTCACGTTTTGCTTCGGCAGCAGCTGTAGAGACTGCTAGTAATTTAAAATTCATCTAGCATATACACTGAGTGGGAAAATTATTACGATCAAATGACACTAAATGGAGATCAGCTTTAATTTCACATAGTTGCCATTAAGAATAGCTATTAATAGGGAATGCAGAAATAATTAAGCATCGATTACAATGTAAAAAATAGGGTAAAGGTGTTATTTTAATGAGTTTGCACACAGGATGTTTTTAAACGCTCGAAGCTTTTCAGAACCAGCATCAGCAGAACGGTGACACTTGCGGAGTGCTCGAAAGCAGTAGTTCTTAAAATTTCCAGGCAGGAAGCCGAATCTAAACGTCCGGCTTGTGGCCATCACAGGCGGCTGAAAGTTCGCTCGGCAAACAGAATTGCGAAAATTATCCAGTCCAATAGAAGAGCAACCATGCTTCAAACTCCGGCAAATGTGCGAACGTCTCTGAAGGAGCTTCTCGTCGCACATCACACCGTATAGGCTATAGTAGCCGACGACATGCTTGAATGTCTCCCCTGTTGGACTAGAACAAGAACAAAAATCTCCAGTTTTAAAAGGACACAAGGATTGGATTAATGTTATTTAAAAAAGGGTTATGAGGTCCTGAATCACGCTCTCAATTACACCATGTAAATGGCAGGATGGGAATACTGACAAAACAGAATGAAAGCATGATCCCAATTACATTGCCGTAACTTTTCAAGCCGGTGGATGCAATGTTATGGTTGGGGGATGTTTTCTTGGCATTATTTGGGACCTTTGATTCGTGCAGAAGAACATCTGAATGTTCAAAAGTTATTTAAGTGTTACTGTAGAACAAATAAATCCTTTTATATTAATAAGACACCCTGCCAGAATTGCATACTTTCTGCAGGCCAATAATTCTTGCTATACAGTTGGAATTATTTTTAATGGTTCAAAGAGTATGGTAAAATATGTACTTTGCTTAGCTGGTCTGCGCAATACCCGAAGCTCAATCCAATTTAGAATTTGTGGTACGAGTTCAAACGAGGTATCTGGTAGCTGGATCCAGTACCATCGAATCTGAAGGCAAGGGAAAGTGCAATTTGTTGCATATAGCCTCTCAGATTCTTCATACCATCTACCAACAACTCTAAAAGGCCATGCAAAGAAAATTCCATGCAGAATTATGATCAAAATGTGTTACGTTAGTGTATTGAAGAGGTGGTCATAATTTAGTCACTCAGTGTAAATAAATCTATATATTAAATACAATTTTAAAGAAAAACAATTAGTAACTCAAGTATCCTACAACCAAATGTATTATATTATAAAGAAGTACCGTACAAATATCATAATATTAAATCATAAAAATTTAACGCTGCAATATATAGTACAAGAAATAACTGTCAAAAATTAATTTTGCACTGTCGTAAAAAATTTTAATTAGAGAGGTACTTGTATTTGTTCTTATTAAAAGTTATAGCATATTTGGAAAGAAGCAAAGAATGTATTGGAATAAACAGGAAGCGTTAAACTTAATATGGGAGAAGCAAAAAATATAATAATAATTGTTTTCCTACAAGCATGGTTAAGGTTTGACAAAACAAATCTCAATATTTTTTTTAATATTATACGAATTATATAAGAAAATCTTAAATAGATATTTTATAGATGATTAATATAAAAATAATTTTTAAACATTTGATTACTACATACCTGTGAAATGCATCGGCATATTGTGACTTGTTGTTCTCTAGAGCTCCAATTGTAGCCCCGAGTATGGTTTCTTTAAGAAATAGAAAACATTAATTGTAAATGTAACAATACCATATTTTTGCATTCTATCCCGCGGTGAAATTGTTACCGAGATATTAATTGTATATATACACGGAGGCCACAGGAATCAGAATGACCCGCAAAAAGTTCTTCAAAAGTGTACAAAGGAAAAACTTGAAAAATACAAATTCAAAACGACCTTGGAAAAAACATTAACAGAAAAAAAGTGTGTCTTAATTTTAATTTTAACTTAACTTTCAAAAGAAAGTAAAAATAGAAAAAAAGTAATTCCAAATTTTAGCAACAAATGGTGCTGTAAGCATCATAATTTAAAAGGGTTAAATTAGAAATGACAGTGAATCGTAAAACAACAGCTAATGAAGCGTAAGTTAATGCTAGACCATGTGTGCTGTTCAGTATGCCTGTCTTTTCAGAAATAATACTATTAGTTAAGTAACCCACCCACCACGTGGTGGGTCGGATGACCATTCGGATGAGTTTTCCCATCCTGTCGGATGGGAAAACTCGGTTTTTAAATTCCCCAGGTCAAAAATTGCATAAAAAGCGTTCATCGAATCCGTTTTTCATTGTCCTGAGGCTAAAACCCGCATAAAAAGCGTCCGTCAAATCGATTTTTAACTGTCCTGAGGCCAAAAGCTACATAAAAAACGTCCGTCAAATCAGTTTTTAAATTTCACAAGATTGGCACAAAACATGTTCCATATGCTCTCCACCGTTGTCTGCAACAAGTTTAAATCGAGAAACAGAGAGCACGTTACACAACTGCTAGAAGTGTTTCTGGGGGCACGATCATGTTGCAAAATGTGTTGCGAAATGCTAAGTATCCAATCGAAGCCCTGAACATAAGATCTCTCAGATAGCCCCACATCCGTAAGTCACACGGATAAAAGTAAAGTGATAGAACTAATCACAATCTGTAGGGAAATGGTGGCTGATAACTCGAGCTTTTCCAATAAGCCCCTTCAGCAATTGCTTCACTAGATATGCAATGAGCAGATCAGCACCAACTTGCATAAAAATTATTCCATCCACACAAACGCGATGATGAAGATTTGGAATGATGTGGTTGCACAAAAAAGGCAATCATAGCGCTGACCATTGATGCTAACAGGACCAAAAGCACTTGTCTCCTCAAAAAAGTATAACCCTATGATAAATGACGCCATTAACCTGCATCACACAGTTACTTTTGTAGGATGAAGAGGCACTTGTTGAGTTGCGAGGGAATTCTCTGTTGCTCATGTGCGGCAATTCTGTGTATTGACATATCCTGTTAGATAAAAATGAGCTTCGTCTGACGACAAAACTTCCCATGGTTGTTTAATGTCCACTTTCAATCGAGCAAGAAATTCTAAATTAAACGTCTCTCTTGCTAACAGTTCAGAAAGAATTTCATATGGCTAATTTTGTGTAGATAATAATGCATGATGTTTCGTAAAATTTTATGCATCATGATCACAAGTCTGTCTAGTGCTCGGGCAATTCCACGAGCATTGGATGGTTGCAAACCACCTCTCGACTCCTCCTGTACTGCAGTGGCTACTTCTTCAAGTATTGTCGGATTAATTGTTTTCCTCCCTCTACCAGGATACACATGAAAGTAACCTGTCTTCGAATTTTTTAATCATTTTCTCCAGAGCATGAGCAGTAATCAGACTGGACAGTCATCGGACTAATGACTTTTTTCATACCTTTTAGTGTCCTGAACTTCTGCAGAGCTATTGGTGCGTAGTCATTATTCTTGTAAAAAAGCTTTACAAGAACAGCTCGGTTGAATGAGACAGTCATGGTGAAATTTTCAAACGTGAAATGAGGAAAAGTCGTATACCAGGCGTTTTTATAAGAATTGAAATGAAATTATTTTAATTTACGTATTTGACGCTTACATTGCCATCTATTGATAAAATTTGGAAATATTTTTTCCTATACCCTACGCGCTCTCCTCTTTTTACAATAATATTCCGTTCAAATTTGACGTCATTCTGATCAGTGATTCTTTTTTATATTGTTTTGAAACTTTAAATTTAATTGTAATCACCTGGTATATTCATTTCCAAGTTGAAAAAATCACTAGTGAAGACTAGATACTTATCTTGATAATTTGTACAGTCTGTAATTAATTCCCGATCTACCGATTAAAAGTTACGCAATTCTCTCTCCCCAATACCACCGTTTTCCGCGTAGTCACGCGTATTTTGATGTATTGAGAAAAAGTAGGGGGAGAAAGGGAATAAATAAGCAAATCCTCTGAAATAAGTAAATCCTTCTCAAGCACAGTCAATATCCTATGAAAATTATAGATCAATTGTGGGTCGTAAATATTGAAAGTTTTAGAAGCCCTGATTTGAGGTAAGTCTTTGATTATTTTCTTATCTTTGGCAAAAATTTATCTTCTTACGATTAATGTTTTTTCCCTGTGTTTTATTAAAAAATATCTAAATTTATTAAACTTTGCTTATAGTAGGCTTGCCATTGGGATCACAAACATCGGTAAATAGTTTCGCTCTTTTTAGTGCGTAATTTTCATTATGGTCTTACCGAATATTATGTCCATCGAAGTTAGTACCAAGGGACGACTAATGTAGGTAAATTCTTTCATCGTTTCTTGACGAAGATATTCCACAAGATCCCGAGAGCGTTTGTTGAAAACAGTCAAATATTCTCTCAAAATGTCAGTGTGAAAACAGGGCGACAGCAGTTTTCGTCTTGGTTTCCACTTTTCCATCGAACTGGAAAGAGAATTTTATACAATACGTCATAAAAACGCTTTAAAGCCCTTTATCTACCGACGGTACTTATAAGTATCACTTACTTTAAAATTACATAAAATAACCATTTTTACAAATACTCTGACGGTTCTTAGCAGGAATATTCTTTTAAATCCACTCTTTCAAGATATATGCCAGCAGGGTTTCTATGATGAGTATTTTAGCGTGGAAGGCGAATAGTTTTATAGCAGAAACAGCTAACGGCGCTTCCAGTGGATTGCGAAGATTGTCATTTTTGTTCCGAAAAAGTAGTTAATATCAAAAATTAAGAATCCTATTTTTTTGTATGTTAATGAAGACCTTAGAAAACAATTTTTCCATTTATTTTAAGTGATCAGTGTATATAATTAATTATGCAGTTGAATGTCTTTAATTAACTAATTATGTCTAATGGATTAAGTCCCCAAAATTTGAGTATTTCTTCTATGCATATCCCTTAATTTGCATTATAGTTATTCAAAAAAAAAATATTTCACGAAAAAAAATTGCAATAAATTATAACGCGGCAGATAAATGATTAATAAAAAAACGAGCTCTTAAAAATAAGCCTTTTTTACATTTTTTCCATGCGTTCTGTTATACGAGATGTCTAGGTGTATAGTTTAATAAAATTGCACCCTTAATAATTCCCTGGATCAGTTTTATGCAAACGTTTGAAGAGAAGATCCAGGTGGAGAGAAAAAGCAAGATAACTAAGATATCAAAGAACCATTTATGGAAATAGCTACATACAAATGTGCCAGGGGGGGGTAAAGGTGCCTTCGATAGCAGTCGCAATCAAGACTTGCTCTCCAAATAATATTTCCTTTTATAATATTTTAATAAAATAATATTTTCCATTCCTTCCAAAACTAAGAATTTTCGAAGATAAACCAATATAAAATATCATAATATTGGCATTCAGATATCAAAATTAACTTTGTAACTAGATTTGAAACTTGGTGAAATTAAATTACCCGGTTATCAAAGCAGAATGCAGAAGCATGCATTTCTATCATCATCCGTTCTTTTTTAATTGGTTTTTCAAATCGTGGAAATTCTTTTTTAATTGATTTTTAAGGCCTTTAAGCCGCCCGTTAAAGTTCTTATTCAATCAAAAACTAATAATCCAAGGTGGCACACTGTTCATTTTTCTCAAAGTCTGTTTTCCAATGTGTCTTTGTGTTGCACCTGAATTTAGATATATCTTTCGGCAATATATTCCAAATGTTTGAATAACACACACACAATCTTGAATGCCGTTTATTTTGGAAGTTAGTCTTATATTGAAAGCATTCAAAAATTTATGCCAGTCCTTCGATATATTTACGGAAAATTAGTCAGTTAATTAGGCACTGTACAATCCAGTTTAGGACGGAATTTGATGTGTTTGCTACTTGCTGTTTGACATGATAATCTCTATATTTAATACGTACCAAAACTGCTATTTCACAAGTAAAGAAAACTTAATGAAAAAGTTATAACTCCATAAAAAACATTTTACTACACTGCTGGCCTCCGTAAATGCAACACCAAGAAAGACAAGACATAGCACAACAAAATTTATAGTGTAGACAACATGTTGACGAAGAATCAAATGATTAAATTTATAAACATCTGTGAAGTGTGGTTTCTGTCAGAATCAGTAACCAAAGCAACTGCCACTGTTGGAGATCCCCGCTGCCAAACGCCTCGGCATTGATTCCAAGAGACTTTAAATCTGTTCTTGGGGTACAGCAGACCAAGCAGCTTCCACACGTTGCCAAAGCTGATCTGGTGTGGCAGTTGGGGTGTAAACTGGGTTAATCGATGAGCAACCATGGACCACATGTTTTCTATCGGCGAAACATTCAGAGAGCGAGTCGGTCCGAGACGCAATTCAATCTGGTGATTGATGAAGAACCTTTGGACAATACTTGCCACGTGTGGTCGTGCATTATGATTTTGTAACATGGCTGTGGCCAAGCCCTGAACGTAAGGACGGACAACTGGTTCCAACACCTCGGAGATGTAGCTCTGGCTGCTTTAAGTACCGGCAATGCGTACTAGAGGAGTGCAAGAGTGATATTCAATACCGCCCCATACCATAATTCCCGGTGAAGGACCAGTGTGAAGGTGCATAACGCAGCTGTTCAACATTATCTCTCCACGGTATCTCCAGACTCGAATCCGACCAACGTGAAGTTGCAGACAGATGCGTGACTCGACAGTAAAGACAACTTCATTCCATTTTGCCACCCACATCCTTCTTTCAGCGCACCATTGGTTGCGGAGACGTCTGTGGTTCTGTGTCAAGGGTAGGTCAAGCAATGGACGTCTTGTAGACAGACCATTCTGCTGTAAACGGCGTGGAATGGTACGCACAGACACTGAATGATGCGTTACAGACTCAATGTGCTGTGCTACGGTTCGTGCTGTGACTGAGCGATTCGTCAATGCCATGCACACAATTTGCCTGTCCTCACTTGAAGTGGTGCACTGAGGTGTATGTGACTGGCCACGTCGGTTCGTCGTACCTTTCTGCATCCAACGGCCACATATACGCATTACAGGTGTTGGGTTTCGTGCAACACGACTACCGATTACCCTGAAATATAACCCACAATCTCTCGGTAGGCCACTATCCTTCTTCTGTCGAACTCGAATATTTGATCAAAAGCTGATCGCAGTTTTCTACGAGACATAACTGATCTTTTTTGAAAATACCACAAGAAAAACACAATTGCCGCTCTTGAAATCGTCGAATTCTACAAGCCTTAAATAGTTTTATGAGGTGGCGCCACAGGCACGCGTGATGTTTATCTGCGCTTAAACTCTAATCATTTGCATATCTCACCTCCGCTAATGCATGTTCTAAATGTCATGTTATTTGCATGCTTCCTTCAGGGTGTTACATTTACGGTGGCCAGCAGTGTAGTATCTACGACAAAGAAAAATTAAGCAAATAAAAAATAGAAAATAGAAAAAAATTGGAAAAATAGAAAAATAAAACAATATTGAATGTTTTTTTTTTATTTTGTACCTGTTTTAACGCAAATCTATATGTACACTGTGTAACAAAAAAATTATGCACCAAGAAGGAGTTGCCCAATTGTAATGAAATTTGTATGCAAAGGCATTTGTACCAAACTCTGAAATGATTAAAATTTTGTATCTAATGAATGAATAGCGGGATGTATAACGCATCGGAAATGTGCACTCAGCAGGTTTCTAAAGAAGCGATTCTCAATCTGATGGTGAAAATTTCTGTTGCATTGAGATTTAGGATACCCTTGAGCAACTGAAAAATGGCTCGCCACAGGATTCGAGCTCATTACGAGCAACTGTTAGATTTTGTGAAAGAGGTCATATCATTGAACTGGAAGAGGCAGATTGGGAAAATCGAGGAATCACTCGTCATATGGGTCGAAGCGATGCGGCAATCAGAAGATGCTGGCAAGAATGGGTGGAAAATGGTAGATTTCAGAGTCATGATGCTAGCAGTCGACCCAGGGCCACAGCAGATCAGGAGGACAGATTGCTGTCATTCATCGTTATCATACATCAAACGTACTGCACGCACACGAGTGTTCACCATGACCATTCACAGACGGCTGATACAATGAATTTTACGCTCGTACCGACTGCTACGACTGCATCTAACCGGGATTGTTCATGACATAACCCGACAATTGGAGAACAATTGTCAAGAAATATTGCAGGAGACCACCAGGGTGCTTTATCACTCTATTTCCTGGCGTGTGACAGCTTGCATCCAGGCTAGTATTGATTGATTGAGCCACCTTATTGATTTCGTTACTTTGTACCTATGTAACTCCAAAAAACACGATTCAATGTTTCTGAAATGTTAACCTTTTTCTATTCTGTGAATAATCTTTCTATCTACCAATTTTTGTATCAGTCGGATGACTCGTTCTTGGTTCTCCGTTTTGTTTGTTTGTTTTTATTAAAGAGTGTATATAAATTGGTATTTGTGTATATAATCTCACTTCTCTCCAACACCGTCCAACCGATAACTATGAAATCTGGCATGTATATGTATTTTTTGTGGAAAAGGGTTCTGTGTTACTCTCTTTGTTGCAGCTCCCCATCAGGTGGCACACATCATATCCACTTCGGCACCGTTCAATCAATCACCAAGCTGACCAAATGGTCACCATTTTGGCTGTATCACCAACACTCCAATACGTTTCCATAGAATCACCATTGTAATCTTAGAAACAGCGTTGCTTTCGAACATTACAATTTTAACATAAAATAAATACTACAGAAAGTAATATTAGCGTATCACACATCTAGATATAAATTATGTACTTTATTTTAAGCGTGCATTACAAATTTGTAACAATTTGTTACTTTTGAAACCCAGTAGCTAAGTGGTTAATGCATCGCGCTTCCTTACCACAGGTCCGAGGTTTAAACCCCGAGCTGGGAAAGGTTGACTTAACCTTTCATCCCTTCAGTGGGTTGGTAAACGAGTACCAAGTTTGTTTCGGAACTTAACACTGGGAGGTTTCACATCAGACTGACCACCTGACCGGAACACACGCTCATGCACCTCAGGGGCAAATGTCGCGTATACTGAGTTGGACACAGTAGGCCTTCACCCTCATGGGCTGTTGCACCACTGAGTTAAGGATCAGCTTAGGAAGTTGTTTCCAAAAATCGACCCACAAGTGAGTTACGGAGTGTTATAAATAAAAAAAGACTCATTTTTATCATCTATTAAACCTACAGACTTAAAATTTAACATATATGTTTTTTTGTTGTTCAGCTGAGATATGCAAAAAGCTTTTTTTGTTGTTGCGTAATTTTCAATTCACGTAAAATTAACTCATTAAAAACTTCTTTACCCTTCAATCTGCATTGTTTAGTTTTTCAATTCACCCGTGCGAGGAACGAGTACACCAGCTAGTATTATATAAATTGTATTGAAATGAAAAGGTAGGAAACGCCGTAGCGATGAAACCGTTAGCATATTTTGTGCCGTTATGGGAGAACATAGCCAGACATCTAGGAATGTGAATGGAGTCATCGGCATGGATCAAAGCATGCGCGGGCGTTCGTATGCACAGAAGAGGGCAAGGGGTCTTATAAAAAGCGCCGTCTTATTAACGTTATTTGTTGAATTCCTTAAGCACAAATAAACCAGTAACTCCGATGAGTACTGTGAGGCACTCCGAGTTTACAGAGGTCCTTCAAGAACAAAAGATTGGAGCTGCTCATAGTGGGTGTGTCTCTGTTCCATGATAACGCGCGTCCTCACAACCCCAGAGTCACACATGCGGAACTCGCCAAGTTCAAGTGAGAGCAGCTTCATCATCTACTCTACTGCCCGGACAAGTCATCCTTCATTTTTTGTGGGTTTTTTCCCTTGGAAAAACATCAGAAAAGGGAACTATTCAATGGGATCAATTCATGAACATGATAAAAACAAACACGTGTTTTCCATTGAATTCAAAACAAACATTAAACTAATTGTTCTTGTTCTATTTGTATAACTCAGAAAAAATTCAAATTTCTTATTTGGGTAAAGATTTTTAAATTATAGGGGAAAATATTATAAAAAAATCATATTTTATGTTTATACTTTTAAATAAAATGCATTTTGAATACATATGTACTTTTTAAGAGAAAGTTTCTGCAAAGAGCAAAACTTGGTAACACCGGAGTGCGTCGCTGATTAGCTGAATAGGCGTTCCTTTTTGGACATCTGGACTGTAAAACAGTCCTCAATCCCATATTATGAGAATCTATGATGCTGGGCATGACGAAAGTGGTGTTTTCCATTCTGCTGAGAGGCATGATGGCGATTGGTTGAACGTTGGAATCCGGAAGGCGTAGCTGACTGATTAGCTGGAAACACTAGATAGTTTTTATTGTGTGACCATGACGTCGTGTGAGTTTATGAATTGATTGACTAGAATCACGGGCTTTCATTACCATGTGACTATGACGTCACAGGAATTGAGCCCATTCAGACGACGAAATCAAGGACTTTGTGAGACTGGAACTCGTCAGGGCCACAGGAATTCTCCGAACAAGGAATACCTCGGCTCGTTACTCAATGTCATCGTTGTTATCAGGAATATGGCGTATACCAGGGGTGATGAATCATTATAGATCAAAGTGCCATTTTTTCTAATGAAATGTTTAATGAGTTATGGACGCACCATCAAATAATTTCTACCTGGGATTATGGGGAAGATATTAAAACTAAGTACTAACAACTCAAAAATACTTTTTTTACTACGAAAAAATACATTTTGAACTGTATAGTAGTAAATGTGTTTTAGTTATACATGTAGTTCAACTTAAAGTAACAATGTGAGGAATTAGATGATGAATAACATATTAGGATTGTTACTTTTGGCAGGATGCATGCTGAATTGGAATCATCTGCCAAACGATCTCTAAGCGAGTCTTTAATGTTATTCATCTCCTAAAATAATGACTCTCAGCATAGGTAAATTAAAATATGATTAAAATAGCATCAGCGAGCTTCTTCAAACAGTTAAATGTATCTGGAATCCGTTTTATAGACGATGTTCTACATCCAACGGTTCCAGAAAATAAAACACAAACACTTTGTAGCTTTTACTAATCATGCTTTATTTCTCGGTCCAGCAAATTTTAAATCTTTGTTACATTAATTATCTTGCATTTGTTGTTTTTTCGCTGAACTATTCATGTTAAATAATGTTTAGAAATCGTAAATATTATACAAATAAATTTAAAAATACGGTAGTGTGGAAAAGTTTACTACGCTATGCGTAGACAAACTTCACATCATTAGCATTTGCAGTCCACGACGTAACTAAGTCAATATACTAACAAACGAATGTGCTCTCCGCCTCACTGAGAACCAATCACTCGCGTTTAAACGTAATACTTCATTGTAAACTGTGTTATTTTGAACTAAAATGCAAACCGTTTTGATCAGTGACGTGCCCAAAATATTTTGCCGCGTGCTATTGGTTCGCAATCCCTTCTGTATACTTTGAAAAAAGTCTCCATTTATAACCCACCCAGTGTTGTTTCGTATTTTAATTTTAGCAGCCATTGTATATTATAAAAAAACGAAGGATAAATAGCAATATTATCCCCTCTTGCCAAAAAGAATTGATTTCAGATAATTTTTGGACTATTGCACCTTTTCACTCAGCTGAGTGAGGGGGCGTTGGGGTTTATGGCGAAAGCACCAATTTTGGCTAATCTGAGCTAAATATTTTTCAGTCAGTAGAAATCTCACTCCCAAAAAACGTATGTGTTGTATGTCATATATTCCAGCTCAAAAACTTGTTAGTGATGATTATTTTTAAAAATTATTCGCTTGAGATAACGAATACATCAAAAATAATCAAATATTATTTTATACTAATTTGTAAAGATTTTAATTATTAATCGAGATTTTTTATTAATTAAAAAAAATTAAACGGCTGAAAAATAAAAAATAACAGATTTAAAAATTAACTTTTTAAAGTTAAAGTCAATTTTTAAAAGAAATAACGAGATTTCTTAATATAAGACTACCTTAAAAAAGAAAGAAAAATAACTTATTCAAATTTTAAGTAAAAGAAAAAAAATTAACAACTGTACTCCATGTCGTTTTGTTATGGATTAACTTTGAAACAAAATAAATGAAAAGAAAATTGGATTATTTTATTTAAATAATTTATTCATTTATAGTATATAGAAATTTATTTTACATTTCATAATTCGAAAAACAAATAGTAACTTTTCGTAATAAGATTTTAAAACAATATTTATTTAGAAGTTTCTTTCAAATTGTCATCACTTTGTCAGAAATTAATCTCTCTATTTTATATAAAGGTATTAAATTTAAAAGTCGAAATTACCTGGTGATAAGTCCTTCACCCAATAATAGCTTTGGAAAGTCGTAATGCCAGCTTTTTTCATTCTTTATCTTTCCTTTCGATAACAATTGCTATACAAAAGGAGAGTTGTTAGTTTTGAAAGGCATATAATCGTAGAAATAAATGGCATAATCTATTCTTTTTCTCTAGTTCTCTTATAAACCATAATTAGCAAACGCTTTTAGAAATTTTAGGAAACGTTTAATCCATTAGAATGCACATATCTTATAGCATCCATGATTTTTGTACTTTATTTCCAGTTTCAATTTCCTAAACACTAAAAATAAATCTGAAATTCATTACAGAAGCTTCATGCAACAAGGACCACCATTCCCGACACACATGTTGATGCTAAGATTATTTTGGAGAATTTGGAAATTCTCGTACATTTCTCAAACAGCTTTTAGTAAGAATTAAGTTAAATTAATAATTCTGAGAAGAGAAACTTGGTGGTTCAGAGAAAAAAAATTATTTTCGAAATAATTATAAATAAATGTGAGATTTCTTATAATGAGATGAAAGCTATTCAGTTACAAAATTCGCATACAAAAAGCGATGCAAAAACAGGTGTGTGAGGTTTTTTATATATGCACATTCTCGCATTTTTTGACACGTTTTTACATTTAATATTACATCACTTAGTATATATTTTATTTAGTATATATATATATATATTTATAACAGAATGCGCGTATGATGTTATAACATTTATATATTTGATAATATAATAATTATATTACATATTTTTACATTTAACATGATTATTAGATTCATAAATAACTTAATTAATAACTAAAATAAAGTTAGGAATTAGTCCATATTACCTCAAGAAAATATACTAAAATAATAGAACTAATACTTATTTCTTGGTTATTTTTTCTAATTTCCAATGGAGCTGCGGATTTGTATTTACCATTGCAGACATTGTGCATCTCCCGGGAGCTAGTGATTCTTTTTAGTGTGTCACCATACCGATGAATACCAGAAGCTGCAATGTAATTTTGAAACCAAATTTTTCCTCGCCAGTAGAAAGTACCTGAGCTTTGACGATGTAAAATAATGATAGGAATTGAAATTTCCGAGAACACACCTAAATAAAATAGGCACTCTAGGGTTCTTTAACATGCTGCATGATTATACGGCATAGACGCTGTCGGTTTTCTGCGCAATTAAAGTCCACCGACTTGGGCCGTGGTCAAACCCACAACCTTAGGCGTACAAGGCCAGTGACCAGCTACGCCACCCAGCCGGGTTTGTTTTTATTATAAACTTTTTTTCGCAGATGAATCTCAACAGCTGCCTTCATTAATTGGATGTATCATATCCAACTGTAAGATTACCTAAAAGAGATTTTCATCCAGTAATAGTAGTAGATGACCTGTATTCCAATATTATTTTAAGATTTTGCCATTTTATTCCAGACAATCTCTTATTAATTATTTTGAATTTTTTTTGTTGTACAAGTTCTTTATTTATTTATTTGTACCTAGATAAACATACCTTTAGACTCCGTTGGAAACTGACGGAGTATTTTTTTTCATTGTTTTGTTTTAAAAAGGCATTTTTTAGACTTAAATAAAGTTTACGATCATCAAAAATTAATAAAATATTTAGTTTTTGAATTGAGTCTCCATTCTTTCGCACAACAGGCACATATATTAACCGTGTTAGACTAAATGATTCATGCAAAAAAGCGGTTGAATTTTGTCAATTCAAAACTGTGTACACTGGCCACCAACAGTTAAGATACGAACCATTTTTCGAAGCTCATCATAAAGAAAGTGGCAGTAATAATAAATGTCATTGTTCATATGAATGCTCTCTAATCATGTGTGCACTTTAAGAAAACTTACGTGGAAAAAATGATAGTCATAACCTTGATTATAAAAAATCGGATATTTATGTCAAAATAAAAAAAAGGTGCAAGATTAAACTTACGTAGCTTGGAGTGTACATTAAGAGTATCACTGTTGATCATCAATTGTTGCTCTTAATTTTGTTGACAATATCCATCTTAGAGTCTTAAAAAGGGAGAAGTGTCTTAGAAGGCCCTTGTTGTAACTCTAGTTCAGCGGCGCTGCAGTCGCTTGTTTTCAAGTGTATATAGTATTCATGTCTGTCTTGTTTGTGTTGTAAATAAACGTTTGTCCCTCCATCCGACTGGTCGTATCAATGTAGTAGCCTCAACTTGTGACAGAAAAGAACTAATTTATTCCATTTTTTAATGTACGAAATCAAAATGAATTTTTGAAATACGATAACGAATGAATTACGAATTTGAACATTATTTAGAATTTGAATTTGAACAGCACTGAAATGGATGGAAAATGCCTTGTCACAAGTTGATGCTGCTGGAACGTCTTATATTGGCTTCCAGTGTGATCCCAAGACTGTAGGATCAATTGGAATTTAAAGGCTATGTATTTAGAAGACACGTTTCAGGTCAATCAGGAGACCTTGCTCTTTCAGGCTGATTGAGAAGAATCAAAACGATGCCTCAACTCATTGCAGATACTTTTGTCGTTTCAGGAACAAGAATCTTCACTACAATTGTGCAAAAAAACTATTACTATTCCAATGCAAGTCTTATACAAAACGACAAATTATGTGAGTTCCCTTTAGCCATCTACAGAGATGTGCTCTTTTCTATGGAGAAAGGAAAACGTTTCCTGGGCTAGAGACAGCTATGAACTTCTGTACTATTTTCAAAGGAATCCACGTTTACACTCAAAAGGGATTCAGTATGTATGCAGCTCTGTATGGAATAACGCTCCTGATACAAGCAATTCAACAATGTTGAAAGACACAATTACAGAGGTGGTGGAATCAAGGTTACGGCAGAAATCTAACACGGTGGTTACACTGATCTGCATGTAATCCATGGAGATATTCTGACTGGAGTGAGATCATCGATTGACATATTCACCCATACACCACTGCTATTTGGAATGAATGGAATATCCAGCTGAACCTCCAGACCTGAATCCATTAGAGCACATTTGGGGTTACTTTGGTAGACACGTTGGTGTTTTAAGTTCAATTAGAAGGCCCTTACATGAGCTGGAACAAGGGTTACTCCCCATTTGATCCTCGCTTCCCAAATCAGAATACGATAACTTCAATGGTAGCAAGGAAATGTCGTTGCCACCAATGCATTACAGTTAGGAGTGAACATACTTTTTATTGTAACCCATTTTTATAATGTTTTCAATACATCTTTCCTTATAAGTCTGTAATACTTTTTGATTTTTCCAAAAATGAATTTTTCTTTCAACAGTGTGTTTTTTTATTGTAAAGTATGTTAGAATTAATTAAAATTATGTTAATCTGGGTGTTGCCTACACTTTTTAGGGCACATTTTTCTAACTTTCCTGTTTCTACGTTGGTTCCTTTTCAAATAAGACAAATTGAACAGGTTGTACACTAACTTTTGGTGGGCAGAGTTTAAAGAAACCGTATAAAAAAAGAGTTGTTTTTTCAATACCATATTTAAAGAAATCAGGTAAGAAAAAGTTGTATTTGCGTAAGACTTGTACATAGAGTAAGAGGAACTAGATAATCAAATAGAGGTTATATAAACCGATTACATTTGTGGAATATCTATAGGCCGTTGCTCAACATACACTGTCGAGCCAAAGCATTGTGAACACCTGGGCATTTTTCAAGGAACTCGTCTGGATGGCGTGGAAGTCACGTGATTAAGAGAGAAGGGTATTTGACTATGCTGGAGAAGGAAAGCTATTATTCTTGATCTTTTGTAAGTGACAGGAAAGGCGGTTAGTCTAAGCGAATTTGAACGAGGGCAGATTGTAAGAGCTCGAAGACACAGAATGAGTATTTCCCAAACAGCATGACTCTGGTAGGTTGTTCGGGATTTGTTGATTTTAGTATTGATGCAAAGTGGATAAATGACAGAGAAACAAGAAATATATACCTTACTATTGGATGTTTACGCGTCATAAAGGAAAAATAAATTCGTCGTAAATTGCCCCGTATTGTAAAGCGAAATCAGCTCTAGACAGGGACTCATCTGACAACCCAATACAATGCATGTCCAAGGACAAGTGTTTCGGAACACAGAGTTAAGATGAGACTGTTGCATGTCCTAATTCGTGGGTGTCTGTTGACCAAGCGTCATTGCCAAACCGCCCAGAGTTGGCTCAGAAACAGTGAGACTTTACCATAACTAGGTGTAAGAAAGTTTCCTGGTTGAATGAATCACGATTTCTCATCCATCTTGTGGATGATTATATGAGTGTGCATCGCTATCCATAGTCTAGCAGTTGCTCCATCCATGTACACAAACTGGTTATGACGTTACTATGCTTCAGAGAATGTTCTCATGGTTGATTCTAGTACTTTTTGTTCTGATAGAAGGGACCGTGAATGTTGTATGCAATCTGAGCATAATTGTGGATAGAGTTGCACCCTTATATAGCGCCTGTTTTTCCAACTGGAAATAGAATCTACCAACAGGATAGAGTCCGATGTCAAAAGACTAGAATTTTGTTAGAAGTGTAGGGATTGCAATACCGATATACCGGGATACCGAATATCGGAATTCCCAAGTTTAAATACTGTTTTTGCAGTATTTACTAGAATTTATTTAAAATTGTCTCCACTATGTGTCTTGGGATCACCAACATAGCAAAATAGTATACGTTTTTGTTTTCATGTCTCTCTAACGGGTGAAATTCTTTAGACTGGAAATACAAAGTTGCATCGTATAATTAAGAGAAGTGATAAAATATGTGAATAAGCCAAGGAGGAGGGCCAATATTATCATATTGCAGCTCGGAGCGAAACTGCACACTCACAGGATTCGTAGTGTGATATTCGTATCCGTGAAAACAAGGTTGTAGCTGTGAAGAAAGTGCGTAATATTTCGATATTTTAAAATTGTTCAGTTTGTTATTCACATTGCATGAATAGTGATATTTACACTTTTCTTGAGATTTTAATAAATAAGATGTTCCTTTACTTTTAGAAATAGATGTTCCTTATTGTTTAAAGACTGTTCCTTATTTTATAAATAAGATGTTTCTTATTATTAATAGACTGTTATAATTTATTAGTTACACATGTTTTTTGTTATATTTACACTATCTAATATATAAAACTCGTAAAGAAAACAAAGAAATACCAGTGAGTTTATTTTCTGTTTCTAAAATCTCTACTACCGGTATTAAGACCTAAAAAATACCGAATACTGGTATAGAACTTTTAGTCCAATATTACAATTTCTAGTTAGAGGGGTTTGATAAGCTTAAAGATTGATTCCACTTAATATCCTGGCTACCCAATTCGGCGGATCTTTGTCTGATAGAGCACATCTGGGTTTTCATAAAAGGAAATCAGACATCATCATGTCGGAATGTCTCGATTTCACGTGAACCCTGTCTAGACAATTGGCACAACCTATTTCCAGTCACTACCAAGAAGTTGTGGCATCCACGCCAAGGTAAGTTGTAGATATTTTGAAGGCAGAAAGGGGTGTAACGTGTTATTCAGTAGGGGTTCATAATGTTTTGGCTCATCGGTTTATATGTTACAATAAATTCATTACAAACCTTTACAGCTTCCGCTTTGACGAAACATATGAATGGTTGGTAACAGAACCATACATAAAACAGTTGCTCTTGTTGAAATCGCTCATTTCGTTCTTTTAGAAACTGCTTGAGTTCTGAAGAAGTAGAAGAGTAATGATAAGTTTCTTGAAACATCAATTTTATTTAACAAGAAAGATCCGTCATAGAATTGGTAAAACATATATTTTAATGGTTTAAAAGGAACTAAATTACGGGGCTACAATTTAATTAACAGGCAACAGTGATAAAAGTAATGGGGTTGATTTGTCGAAATGGCCGCCTCTCGCAGCAAGTGTATTCTCGCCAAATCGATAAATGCGCCAAATCTGGTAACCCTTCTGAATTTGTTTTCCAGTGAAGAAGAAGGCGTTTGGGAGAAAACTTTGTGCATGTGCAGTACATTTGTTTAATTTTAACAATTTTTCACCATATCGCAGCAAGTTAGCGCATGGGTAATTCATTTCTTTAATTTTAGTATAATTTTTCAACGGCTATTTTTCGCGCATGAGCAGAAAGTTTTTACACCTTAAAAATTAACGATTATTAATTTCTGCACATGCGCATTTTTTTTAATAATGGCCTTTTATTTAGGAAGCGGTAATTCTTTTATCTCCGGATATATTGTTAGGTCAGCTGTTTCCTTTGCATTCATTCCTTCGTTGTGGAATTATTTTTACAGGTAATATATATATTTTTTATTTTTTTCTCCATATAAATTTTAACAGATTGCCTCGATGTCCAGGAACTCCTATACGGAATAATTTAATGAATGCGTGACAAAGTACGATTTCTATTCTGAAAGGTTTTTTGCCCTGTTGCCTGTGCTTGGAAAGAAATCTACTTTAGAATACTGCATAAAAGAAGGTTTGATTGGATCAACATATGTAAGTCCGAAATGTGGAAAAAGTATGTAATTGAGAGAAAGAACGGGTAAGAAAGTGAATAAGGGTTTTTGAATGGTACTGCAGAAATCAGTCGAGTGTGAATTAGACTAACCATTATGTGTTTAGAAGTGTAAGGATGGGGTCTTGGTTTGAATTGAGTAATACGGATATATGTGTTCCATTTTGTTAGAGATGCAAAAGTGTTTTGGATTGTGCACTCAGAAATATGGTATAATTTCTGTAGGGTCATCATAAATGTCAGAAAAAGCAGACTTTTTCAAAGTATTTGAAATTATTTCCATTTTAAAATGCGTCATTTTTGCAGCGATTTTCAGTTTCAAAACTTTAAAATGCTATTTTTTAATGATTTTTCTTCCGTCATCTTGAATTTCGCGCCCGGCGTTGCGTATTGTGGTAAGGTTGCTACTCCAAAACACAACACGCAAAAACGCTCCAAATTGGCAATTTTTCTAAATTTGGCGAAGAGGCGGCCGATTCGACAATTTCACTGTTTAAAAATAACATTAAATTGTGTTGTTTGACTCTCAAACTGTACTAATAAACAGACAAGTATGTATGAGCAGTGATTCTCAAACTGTGGCGCACCCCCCCTAGGAGATATGATAATCCCACGAGGGGGGTACGAGTATATCGAAAAGTAGAAAATAAAAGATTATTTTAAAAAAAGTATTAATTTACTGGAAGGAGAGACAAAACAAAATATATTCTGACAGAATAAAAAATAAAATACACCTTGTAATGTTTATTGCAGTCTGTTAAAATTTAAAAATTAGAAAAGAAAAGTAACATAACACATTTATTCTATTACTGTAAAGTAACATGCCCACAATGTATTACTTATAATTTTAATGGTTTATAATTAAAATCGTTGTGTAGCTTTAACGTCAAAGTAAATTATTATTGCATTTAACACATTTTTATTGCATGGGGGGGAAGAGAGCTATGAAAGTTATGATTGAAAATTAGGTTGCTAGTACTGGAAATTTGACAAGCACTGACGTATCTGTCTCTGAGATGTAGCATAAAAAATGAAAGGTGGCGCAGGAGGGTGAAATTTATAATTCTAATGATGGTAAGCACTTCGAAGAAATTTATTTGAAATTCACCTATTGTTTTTAAAATTAAATTTTGAAATGATTCGTTAAAGCTTTGGTGATATGACGTCCCCACGTCTAATTCTAAATGCAGTAAATTACTCTCCAAGCAGTTTCTTAAAGTTCATTATCATTGCATTTATTTATCATTACATTTATTTATAATACTACCCTTTTTATTTCATTACACTTTTTGTATCATTACACTTATGTGTCATTGCATTGCATTTCTTAACCATTACATTTATGTATCATTGCATTTCTTAACCATTACATTCATGTATCATTGCATTTCTTAACCATTACATTTATGTATCATTGCATTTCTTAACCATTACATTTATGTATCATTGCATTTCTTAACCATTACATTTATGTGTATCATTGCATTTCTTAACCATTACATTTATGTATAATTTTTATTTATCAATATTTTTATTCATTTGTTCTTTGTGACATGATTAAAATTATTTTTCAAACAAATTATCGCATAAAAGTTTCATTTTAACAGTTTCATTAGTATTAGCAACATTTTTCGTGTTTTTTACGAATAAATTCTCCCCCCTCTCTCTCTCTTTTGCATGTTTAATATAGTTTGATCAAAATTGTTGACAGATTTTCATCCTCATTAATCTTAGCACAAATTGTAGATCGATTTACCTGTTTTACATAGTTTTTAAATTATTGCTAACACACACACACCTTAATATTTTTGTGTGTGATGATAGTTTAACCGAAGTTTAACCTATTTAATATGCGCGTGTTTTTCAAATAGTTTCTGCTTCAATTACTGTTAATGTTAGAATTTCTTTGTAAGTTTATTTTTAGCTAAATTGACTCGAATTTTTCGTTGTAGATTTTATTTTAATTGACGTTGGTTTTTTTAATTTTTTTCAGAGCTTAATGCTATTTAGCATACACTAATGGACCAAAAAAGTAGCACACAAAGAAGGAGTCGTCAAAATGAAACGAAATTTTAAATACTTATTGACTACTTTGATATAAGTAAATGGTTGGAAAATCAAAGAAAGAGGATCATTTATTTCAGAGAAAAAGGTAAAAGAACGGATGATTTAATACCATGCTTAATCCCCTCTAGTGCAAATGCATGATGTGATAAGATCGGGTATTGAGGCATACAAGTTTTGTATGATGTCTTGAGACATTTCATTCCATAATTGCTGTAACTTTGCCTCTAGTTCATCCCAACCCGTAGGTTGCCCTACTCGCCGTCCCAAATGATCCCAGATATGCTCGATGGGAGACAAATTTGAGGATCGGGTTGGCCAAGGAAAGGTAGTAACAGTGCGAAGACAGTCTTGTGACACCCTTGCCGTGTGAAACCGAGCATTGTCTTGTTGAAAAATGGCTCCTGAGAGCCGTTGCATGAGTGGCAACACATGTGGTTGCAGGATGTCATGGACATGCCACTGGGCTGTCATGGTGCCACGGATCAATACTAGGGGTACCCGTGTATTGTAGGCAAAGGCACCCCATACCATTACACCAGCTGTCGGAGCGGTATGTCGCTATAAAGCAAAGGCAGTATTGATGGTTTCATCACGGGGTCTCCACACACAAACTTGATTGTCATCACTGTGCTGAGATTGAATCTAGATTCGTCGCTAAAGACAACCTGGTTCTATTACTCTGCAGTCCAGTTTCCTCGTACGCAACACCACTCCAAATGGAGGCATCGACGGGTTGGCGTCAAGGGCAGCACAAGTAATGGGCGCCCCGATCCCAAATGTCTTTCAATCCTGTGCCTTCTTATGGTTCGAGAAGGCACAGGGTCCTTCCTGTGCTACCTATGCCTAGATGGCGGTTGATGATGCAATTGGCTGTACGCGTGCATTTCTCAGTATGCGTTGGTCTGCTGGACAGACCAGTCGTTGAGGGTGTCTTGAGCCTGATCTTCGTGTTAATGTCATCTCTCGGATCCACTGACCCCAACGCCTCCTCATAACACAGTCAGAGCGGCCTGATTGACGAGCTACTTGCCTAGCTGACCACCTAGCTTCATTTATGCCGATGATTCTCTCCCTCTCAAACTGCGACAGCTGTTCATACTGTCTTCGAAAGCGGCGAAATGGCATGTCTATCTCAGTTCTTCCTTTGCAAACGATTCTGTACACTCAAACAAGCTTTTGTTTTACCTGTTTTTACTCCATGGAGAATGACGTTAAACGAAACTCTACCAGCTATACGTATTGCGCAATCACGCTGCATTTCTAATATTTTGTATATCTCTCCGAAATGTACCTTCATGCCAAATTTCTTTACAATCCCGTAATTTTTTATTGGTTCATTAATTTTTTTGTCCATAAGTGCATATTTTGTATTCGCGGATTCTATTTTTAGTCCACTACTTTTTTGTCGCAATCCTGCCTAAGTATTGTCCTCATATTGGATGAAATTTAATACTGAAAAACGAGCTACAGGTGCAATTTAACACCATTTTTTTCTCATTATTGCTAAAAAAGTGCATTAATATTCGGAAATGAACAGTTGGAATTAAGATACATTCGTGAAAGAATGATGACCACAGAAGCCTCCTAAAACAATTTCTACTTTATACGTAACTATTAAAAACTGTAATCAATCTTTTTGTCTTTAATTCATAATCGTTACCTAATTATTCGAAACGTATACGACTTACAACTGAGCATTTTAGTGAGCAAAAATATAGTTTAAATATTAGAGTTGTCTTTTGAATTATTGCATACCTTCGATTACAGGAGGACCCTTTTTTGATAAGACACCCATGAATATTGTTGTCAAGTCTCCTGGGATATTGAAGAACCTTGGCTCAATTCCAGGCAAGTTCTGACAGCACTGTTTCCTCCATATGGAATATTTGATAATAACAAGAATAGCAACTCCAATTAGGACAGTAACAGCGCATAACAACATAATTTCCTGTGCCTAAGAAAAAAAACTAAGTGTTATAGAGGTGACGACTATACAAGTTAACACTTAATTTCATCAAAATATCAGTGTGAAGCACAATTTTACACATTTTAGGTAATTTTGCTTGCTATTTTATTCTCGCAATGAACAAAATTTTGGATTTCTTACAGAATGTCAAGTCTACTTTTTTAAATCTTGTCCTTTACCAACCTGGAATATTAATGAAATACTTTATACTTCAAAATTGTACGTTGTGGTCTTCCAAGACCGAATGGTCAGGTGCATTGTCTATAATTTAAATAATTTTACATTATAGAACCTTTTCACGTTCATATAACTTTTAACTTCTGGTACGAAACATTTTTTGAGCCAATCTCAGTAAAGATATCTGTGTATGTGCTATTGATAGTGTAATCTTCACAAAGAGTTTGTAATTAAATGGCTTTATTCGTAAAAGTTTAGTATCCTACTGCAATTGATGAGTTGGTGTATAGTCTTCATATACACTCATGTCCAAAACATAAGCATAATTCAGAGTCATGCGGAAATCGAACTCTAAAATATATAAAGATATCACCCGTAAAATGACTACACACACCTTGAAAATTCATTTATAAATTGCAGGAAGCCACCAAATGACACCGGTAGTACTTCACAATGAGGAGAGTACAAGAGAAGAATATATAAGGAATACAGGAAAAGGATAAAATTGTTCACAAGCGCTTTATAAGCCCTTAGTGCAATAACCGTATAGTTATGACACAAAGGAAACAATTGGATAATTTTTAGTGGTAGAATTAATGACCGTCTGGAATGTGTGTGTGGACATACCCAGCTGGACGTATCCGAGGAACTTAGAATCAGCCACAGTGTCATCTCCAGGTTTTAGCAACGATTTAAAGCTGATGGTGATATGAGTAGACATTACAACACAGCTCTCGCACGATTTACAACTTCAAATGAGGCGGTTACTATCTAAAGAAATAGATATAGCACAGCATCAGACCTATCTCATCAGTACTCTTCAGCCACTGGTAAGACAGTTTCAAGGCAGACTGAGTACAGACACTTAGGGTAGATTTCTGTAGATGCTCGTAGACCTGTCAGATGTGTTATTTTTAATACAAGTCACTGTCACCTGTGGTTTGCCTGGAGTAGAGAGAATTTATTATAGACACCACAACAATGGGCTTATTGGATGTTTTCTGACGATACCAGGTTAGCTTGGAATCTGATTCTCGCCAGACTTTCATATGGAAAGTGCCATGTACTAGTTACCACCAAGAGAACATTTAACGACACTGTTTCGGTGATGCTGGATTGCCTGTTTGGAGGGGAACTATTCTGGGTTCCAGAATTGATCTGCAAGTTCAAATTGGAACCATGACAGACCAAATCTATCAGTCCGTCATTTTGGAATAACATGCAGGTTTGTTTCGCGGCACCGGGGGTGCACAGAGTCTGTGTATAAGGATGAAAACATCCGTCGTCACCATGCAAAAACCTAAAACGAATGCCTTCGATCGGAGGAATTCACCCGTATGGATTGGCCAGCATTCTCACGGACTTGAATCCAGTGGAGCATGTGTGGCCCATGCTTAGCCAACGGGTTGCAGCCTGCCTACTACCTCTTGCATGTCTACTGGAACTTCGGAGATAATAGCTTGATGAGTGGTGTAATAATCACCATGATCAGATCGATATTTATTACTCAGCATTCCTATGCGTTAAACGGATTGTATTACATCATCTTGGAGACATACTGCGCATAAAGCATGTAATATTGTATTTTGTAAATAGGGTTTTTCTCTAATTTGCTCCGCGGAGCAAAAAATAGCAATTTTTATTAATTATATCAAACGTATAGCATCTTTTCTATAAAAATATAGCTATTTAAATTTTGTTTCATAAAAAGGCTTTACAAATAAGTCACATTTGTTTTGCTTCCAAATCTTTCCTTGCGTAAACTTACATTATCCATAATTTACTGGCATAAGTGCATTATAGCGTACTTAGAGGTCTTCCTTTTTTCTAGCATGTTTTCAGTTCAGTTAAGTTCAGTACAGTGGAAACACTGTAATACTGGAGACTTGGCTAACGTCTTATGCTGCGATAAAATTATTGCAATAGGTAAGAAGTCGTGCTTATGCTCCTTGTATGTGTAGCCTTTCGCCAGTGGACAGATTATATCTAAACCACAAGTCACATCCCATGGGGCATAAAATGTGTCGTAGATTCAAATTTGTGAACATTTTATCAAAAAATGTAGCCAAAATAGCTTGCCTTATGGCTGACAAATTTTCCCGAATTGTTTTGAATAGCCAAAACAGTACCTTTGCAATTTGTTTATTTCTGCATCTCTGTCAAGCCTTTAGGGCATCCTAGAGATTTTTTTGTCTTTAAGCTTTTTGTCTTTTAATTTTAAGGCCCTAAGTCATGTCCCCATCATTTACTCAACATGATCAACACATTCTAATTTTTCAATATTGACATATCTTTAGATTCTAAAACAGCTTTGTATGCTTTAGAGTCCCCATATAGTCCAAATATTGTGTGTATCGTAAATTGTGTAATGTCTGTGAACGATGAGAGATACAAAAAAGTGCACCTCTTCAACTTCCATTCCCCTACTATTTTCAATGTAACTTGCCGAACACTAATTGCTATGTACATCTCATTGTTAAAATTACATGAAAATTATTTCTGCGATAATATTTTAGCATCAACAACTTTCCCAGTGTCCAAACCTGGCATCGATCGGGAACAACACTATTTAGAAATGTAGCCTTAGCTTCGTTTTAGCCAGGTACCATTGGTAGCCAATCTCGGTACATTTGTTTACTATACATTTACCACTGGTACATTATTAAATGATATTGTTTCGGTAGCAGCTAAATCCATAAATACTTTGGTTACTTTCTCTGTCGCATTATTTAATGTATGCATGGAATGGTAAAACCATTATGGTGTAGGTGACAAATGCATAACTCCGCCAAATATTTTTGCAACTGCTTCTTTTAAAATAGACCTCATGGCATATGAAATTCTATTGTGTCCACTTTATATAATTTTGTATCTTTTTTTATTAACTACTGTTTTATTAAACCTGGTATTAGGAAATGTTTGAATAAGATCACAAAAGTCACAACTTATTAACAATTTTTGTAGCCAAATCCTAGATTTGGCAGAGCCAAAATGCATGTGAGTACCTTTCGTTTGTACATTAATTTGTATGTAATTAATGTTGTTTCAAACACAAGAGAACAGAAAACAATGTCAGGAAATTCAACAGAAAAACATTAAAAAGAACAGAAAAAAATAAAAAAAATCTAAAAAAGAAACATACTCTCTTATTATTAAACTTATCGTGGAATTCTTAGATTTGTAAAGCTGAGATTTATTTATGTTGAAATTTCGTTTTGACTTATCAACATTTAATTCCTCTAAAGTTTGGATTTTTATTACATTTCTTTTCAAACTGTTTCCACTTTTTAAACATTTTTATTGCTCAAAAGAGCTTAAAAAAGCATTTTTGTACGCGATGTTTTATTAATGTTTTTGATGGAAAAACACTATTGCGCACGATAGC
>BMAU01002653.1:0-31052 GCA_019973935.1 Trichonephila clavipes | reverse complement strand
AAAGGAGGTGAGTCCCCTGAGGGGGCAAAATTTGATTAGATGGTGGCTCGAAAAAACAGAATTTTGTGGGCACTGAATTCGGTTTCAATTGCCTTCTGTTAGTGAAAGTCTGGTACAAAAAGCATGCTTCTTCAAAATGTTCGGAACATACTGAGGAATACTTAGTCGGTTTGAAATTTTTCTGCCCAAGTTTTGCAACCACTTTTTTAATAAACATGGATCCTTTAGCGGAAACGAAAAAAAGTTTTTGACCTACAGTCAGACTTTCCTTTTGCATTACGACAATTTAATGCGCTGCAATATCTCATTTTGCTGCTCGATAGATGTGCAAATCCAAAAGTGGCGGCTAAATACTCAGTCGAAGGAAGCACATGGCTATTTGTTGATATCTGCGCTAGGCGATGACATGTGACTATGACGTCAGGTGAATCGAGTCCATTGTACCAAAGGTAGCAAACTACATTTTAAACTAAAAATTGAAAAATCGATATTTTCATCGATTTTCGGTTTTTGAAAGGTGCCAAGTCCCCTTAAAATCATTTCCAATATTATAAAACAGTGCCCAAAGCTAATAGCTATACTTCCAGATCTCGAAGCAACAAATGGTTTTAAGCAATAAGCCTTTCTAATCTTACAATCGCTTATGGATTAATTCTAAAGTATTTATTTAGTTTAACTCAATATTTTTTTTCTCAACTTTTCTAATGTTCAAAATCTAAGTTTTCTTTTTTACTTATCTCAATAAATAAATTTTTCCTACCGGACCGGTCAGATCTAAGTCAAGTAGCTCACTATCCAACTGTATCCCAGCTGCCGAGACCTTCTCTCACCCCATTGCTTCCTGCCTATGATGCCGCACCTCCTACCCCCCCAACCAAGCGAACAGCACAAAGAACTTCAGTGCCAGATAAGAGACTTCTGGTCTCGTGTTAAATAGACATGTCGCCGGAAAAAATTATAATGCAGTCTGAGGCGCTAACATTCTCTTCGAGGTCACTAAACGCGATCAAAGAGAAACTTATGAAAATGGAGATCGTCCAAACAGACGACCAGATCTGCAAATACTTATCCCTTAAGTGGGCCTTGGCGAGAGCTTTACAGAATTGCATCGGATACCTCGAGGAGGAAGTAAAGATCCAACTCACCGGACCGACACCCATAGACCAGGAAATAGAAATGATCAAGGACGGACTGGCAACAAGAACAGAGGAGTTGGCCGCCATTTTAGGTGAGACAACTTTGATTAATTGCCCAATCGTAGACTGTCCCACCCATACAAACCAAACAAATCAGAGCGATAGTATCGTGACCAATCTAGGCGCGAAAAATAATGATAATGAAATAAACCCTAGCAAAAACCGAGTAACGATAAAAATAATACCAAACAAAAAGATTCCAAAAAATTCGAACAACGTAAATAATGATAAAGAAAATTCAAAAACTAAAAACAGACCAGCCGGACAGGAGGACTTCAAAACCCCCAATAAAAATTTGCACGTAAAACCATCGAGATACCGATCGAAAAGGTGATATGCACCACCCAAAACAAATTCGTGGTCCTCGACGACGCGATAGAAATGGAAGTAGATACTACCCCCTTTCCACCTGCACTAAAAAATTAAGTCGTTCATGATGAGAATAGGAAAGAGCTACGACCTAATTCTCCAAGAAATTAACCGATCATACCCCAACACACGGTTAATAAAAATACCGGTAATTATATAAAAATTCAGCCAGCCTCGGCTGAAGACCACGAAAATATTAAAAACCTGCTCGTCATCAAGAAAGCCGAGCATTATATAATAGAACATCCGAGCCTGATTAAGGTGGTAACCAAAGGATTACCGGCAAGCACCCATGTCGCACACATCAAATCGGAGCTAAAAGAAAAAGGGCTAGCTGTCGAGAAAATTGTGCAGTTGCGTAGATTCGCGACAAAACCCCCTTCCCACTATTTAAGTAGATCTCAAGCGCTCTGACGAAGCTGAAAAGATTTATGACATCAAAAATCTAAACTGCCTCACTGTGTCGGTCCTCCCATTTCGTAAGAAACCGGGCGTGACACAGTGCTTTAACTGTAACTACTTTAATCACACAACTAAAAATTGTAGAATGGCATCCAGGTGCCTAAAATGCGGCCAAAATCACAGTACACAAAATTGCCCCAAAGTAGAAATACTAAAAACACTTCACTGCATAAACTGCAACACAGTCGGACATATGGCAACGAGCCGACAATGTTTAAAATTCCCTAAGCAGAAACCAAAAAAGGGTGAAAACCCAACCACCAAGACTCCCATCAATCACCGACCTGTCACTCCAGACGTTAGCTTTGCTAACGTTTGTAGTAACAAAATTGTAAACCAGATGGCGCCAAGGGAGGAAGTCCCTAAAACTTCATATCAAATACCAACAGAAAAAGAAAAAAACCCGTACAATGCGGAAACAAATTTCAAATTTGAAAAATTCGCCACTTACATCAACGAGATATAAAACAAAACTTCCAAGTTCCCGGAAATTTTCAGGCGCTAGAAGATATGTCTAAAACAGACAACGACATCGACAAACTAAATATTTTCTTACTAGCCGTTGCACGATCGTGCAACAAAACAAAATAAAAAATATTCCCTATTTTTTAATCCAGTACCTCAATCAAATACCAGAGACACCCCCAAATTTAATTTCATAAAGATCCCTTCAAAATTTTTTGACTTACCCAGAATTCCTTCATCACACATCCAAAAAAAATTCCGAGACATAGCCATACCTCCCATCCAATAAGAGAGCCCTATTGCCCTTACGGACACTGGGAATTCTCTAGCGGACGGTACCCCTCCGGGATAGAAGCATCACCGATAGCTGCCACCTCATTGGTCAGGCAGTATCTCTTCCCACGGCTCGCACTGGCCAAGAGAAAGTCACGACAATCCCTAACGCTCTGATCGTAACTAATAATTTTTATCGGCTTTAAAAAGCCGGTTTTCTTTATTTCAAGATAATTTCTTTTAGAAATCACACCAATTCACTCAAGTATAAATCTTAAACCCCCAAGCTTTTAAGTTAATCATCCTGCAAATTTATTTAAAAAGGGCAATTAATCAGTTCCAAGTTATCAAATAGTCGGACAGGAGACCAATGCCCTGACGGGCTAGATGCTCTTGAACCAAAACCCAGCTACAAGAGGCGGAGTGATGTGTCCACATCACAGTCCTCTCTCCGAAGTCATTACTTGAAAATGGACAAACAGTGACTTCGGTGGTCGTATACATTTCTTCGAATCAAACAGTTAAACAAAATTAAAGATTTCCTGTGCATTTTGCACTTTTACCATATAACGAAGGTGGATCTGCTCTTTTAAAAAAATTATCACTCGCTTCCCCTGATTTTGAGTGATTTTAACTATAACTTCATTTTGCCAAAAGCTTAGCCGCTCATAGCTTTTATGAATAATAAACTCAAGCGTGAAATGAACACAAATCAAAATGTTTCGACTGCCTACAGTGGTACTGTTATTAATGCTGTTTTTCAAGGGTTTTTAAATACTTTGAAATAACAAGTCTATGTGTCATATTTTAATTATCATAAGTCTATTGTATCCATTCTTCTCCACATTGAACAAGAAAAATTATTTTTGGTAAAATATTGCATTTTACTCCTTGTATCAAAATACAATTTTCTTTAAGATATATAATTATTTGATACAAAATTATTTCCAATCATACCCGAATCATATTTTTTTCAGGAAAAAAGTTAATATTGCATATTTTTACCACAATAACATGTCAGATGTTACACATCATATGCGACTTAAGACTCGTTTCTTTCTTTTTTTTTAACTAAGCTATAACACTTGATTCAAAATATCATCGAAGAAATTCATGGATTATTGTTCATACATAATGCTTCTTTCAATGCGAATCAAAAATTTTAATATCTTATGATAAAAATAGGTTTTAACATAATTGTATAAGCAAATTAGGTTATAGGGCAGAACGTTAAACCACAGTGACATTGTCAGGGATATTTTCCTTAAACATGAATTTCAAAGATTGTAAAATAAATTATTATCAATATATTTAAGATATAAACATTATTTGGCACTGTTCAGCTAATCAGGTGTAAGCAGTAAATCGCAATGTTACTACTGGTCACATTAAATGTTGCCAACTACAAACATTTCCTTTTGTTCTATATATGGTTCCAAGAACGTTGTACAAAATGCCACGTTTTACAAAAAATACAGTTTCGTTACAGTTAAACATATGTATAATCGATAGAGGTACACAAGTAACAATACAAAACTGAAATATAAATTATGAGAATCATTTTAAAAATTAACAGTGATTAAGTGCATTTATATAAAATAAATTTAACATTTATTAGAATAGAATTAATTTGGATTATCTCACACCATGCCATCTATTTCGCTGATTCTGAAACAGCTGACAGGTGCAGCCATCTAGTTAGGGAAAATCTCCACTAAAACTGTCCTCTACATTACTCCCTTGCCAGTAACGATAAGTTACGATACATAGAAAAATAATATGGCAGGGACAGTTTAGAGACTTATTGAACAAATTACAATCTTATTTTATACAATAACATTTTTAACGTTGATCATTTATCTAAACTTCTTAGACAATTCTAAGTCAAACATACACTGAATATATATGTTTTAACATCTTGCAAAATAAACATTTACTTATATTATTTATGCACGCCACTCCAATCTATACATTTTTTTTAAAATTCCACTTTTGAAAGTATAAGTAGAAACAAATAATTTCATTTTAAACATTGTACTTTTACAAGTTACCAAAACTTTCTAAGCAGTACACAAGATTTTCAAATTTTAGTATACTATATAGATGGAAAAATCATACACACACACACAAATAAAATACTATATATACCAATTATATTCAAGGAGGATAAGTTATTATAGCATGAAACTTTAACAAACATATAAAAAATTAAGTCATCAATACATATTTAAGAAACACAAACTGTAATTTTCAGCTGCACTTTTAGCAACAACATTGCATTAAATTTACATTAGAATTCAAAGCAATTTGTTACTCTGCAATGATAACACATTAATTTTGTGATCTATTATGAAACATATATCAAATTCATTAGTGTAATAAAAAAATTCAATTTTCACTTTTTTATACACATTGGGTAAAATTTTATAATACATAATATACAGAAAACTTCCTATTTACTCGAAAGAATATCAGAAAACTTTAGTTTCAATTCACTACATAATTATAACTCAGTAAGGTATGTGACTACCTTCGGAGCACTTTTTTTTAAATATATAGAATTTCAATTAAATAAACATTTTTTTATTTGAAATGGGACATAAAAGTAAGAATTCCAAAACAGTTTTTACAAAGTTAAAATTAATTTGGGAAATATTGGGAATTTTGAGTGAAATTTTAGTGAAAAATTGCAGTGGCGGTAAGGATTGTATTGAAAATTCTAATTAATATATTCTTATAATATTTATACAGTACATAAATGACATAATTATCTGTGTTGATAGCTATAACATGTTGTTTGGAGAACGTGCTCCTGAATGTCCTTCATGCAATGTCTCTTACACTGTTCATCACATTTTAATAGATTGTCCCGTTTTTAATACTTATCGCATCACCTTTTTTTGTAAATCTGTTTTAACCTTATCTGACTTGGTGGGGGAATCTCCCCACCAAAATCCCCTCAGGGGGCTCACCTCCTTTAGGTGAGTGCGGGTTTCACGCTCCCGAGGTACCCTAGTTAACTTTTGGCAAGGGCTCACTCTCTTGTGAGTGCGGGTTTCGCGCACCTGCCTCTCCCGAGCGATCTTTACTTCTTTACTTTCATATTTACTTCCCCCACTTCCTTTTCCGCCATAGTAAAAAAAAACACTGGTTTTTATTTCCTAAGAATACCTATCCAGGAATCTCATTTTATGGTTTATCTCCTTAGTGGGTCCTTTTTTATTATTGATTTTTCCGTTACATTTTATCTTTCATTTTACTTGCGACGAAGTCCTGTGGCAGACCAGGACTGAGTGGAATGAAGAGATTGTGTCTGATGGTTTTTCACAACTGGTATGACGACACAACAGACTGCTCCCTGGGAAAACTGGCACTTGGAGAGGGGTGTTGAACTTCTGAGGACCTTTGGACTGGTGAGGTGGGGTCTTGGAGGAAGCGGCCATGTAGAGGGTACCGGAGAAAAGCTGAGTTTTGCGTCTCAGGCCGACAGATAGTACAGGAGCCCGGGGCAGCCTAACCAGCATGTCCTGGCTGCTCTATCAGCTGGTGTATAATCCCGCCTGCCTTGTAGTTCCAGGTGGTGCCTGGATGGGGTGCTGCATTGCAGAGTGGGGGGCTCTCCTAAGGCCACTGCTGGTTGCTGAATCTGGGGCTAGCCCCGCCAAACTGGTCCTCTGAAAATCAAAAGGGATTCTCCCCCTCCTTTCTCAAAAACCAAAATATAAATGCACAAAAATAAGGAAAAATATAAAAACGCATACTTAAAAATCCCCAACCCAACACATGGTGGTCAGCCCACCAACTCTCAAACTTGCTCCGAATCCTTTCCAAAATTTATTGTTCTGCATGCAACTGATAACAGAAAACTTTCTAATGTTTCACCTTTTCTAGTCTCTAAAGCTGTACAAGGTTCAGCTGGATCTGTGAAATCTATTAAAAAATTACCATCCGGAGATTTACTGATAGAAACAGCGACACAAGCACAATCAATTAATCTCCTACAATGTACAAATCTTTCAAACATCCCTATTACCGCTACTCCTCACAAAACACTCAATTCATCCAAAGGAGTGATTTACTGCCCTGATCTAATTCCATTACCCGATTCTGAAATTGAAGAAGAGCTAGCTTCTCAAGGAGTGGAGGCTGTAAAAAGAATAACTTCCATAAAAGACGGTAAAACTATAACTTCTCCATTATTTATACTCACATTTTCTAAACATACATTACCAGAAAATATTCTAATTGGTTACTTAAACATTAAAATAAGACCTTACATCCCTAACCCTCTCAGATGTTTTCGCTGTCAAAGTTACGGTCATGGAACAGCTTCTTGTCGCGGGGTTGCTACCTGCAATAAATGCAGTAGTACGGAACACGCCAGCGAAGCATGTACGACAGAACGCAGAAAGTGTGCAAACTGCAAGGGGGAACACGCTGCTTATTCCAAAATCTGTCCAAAATGGCAGCAAGAAAAAGAAATTCAAAGAATTAAAGTATATACTTGAAAACATCTCGTATTCTGAAGCAAAGAAACGGGTGGTCAACATCTTACCACCTCGAGCCTCCACTTCTTATGCTAATGCAGTAATTACCAACACAAAATCAAAAAAAGATACTGCAACTCAAACAGACATAGGAACTCAAACAGAAATTAGCCACATAGAAACACCAACAAACATTGCCAATTTAACTTCTGAATCTCATAAAGATTCTCCAATCGCTCAAAAGCCCATTACAAATAACTTAATTGACCAAGAAACAATTCTATCTCCCCTGAAACATCTTCCACGGACCTAGAGTCCTTAAACCAAACCAAACACTTACTCACTCCTGACACATCGCACCTCTCAGTGCCATCAGATGCTGAAGCTTTGATGGAAATAGACAAAAGTTCTATCAAACGGCCAGCTACTGACATTGTCCAGGAAGCTGCCAAAATACTAAAGCCATCAATTCGAATAGAATCTGGTGGAATTCAAGCCACCAAAGAAGTAGAAGACGTTAAGCTTCTCAGTAAAAAGGAAAATCGAGACGAAGCTTTTCGCCAATAAAATACGACTCCGAAAAGCCTAAAGGCTCTCCTTAGCCGAAGTATTAATAAAATAATTCAGTGGAATTGTCGTGGAAAAAACATAGAAGATTTAAAATCGCTTATGAATGAGCATTTACCTGTGTGCGTAGCTCTGCAAGAGACGCTTTTAAAACAATCATGCACATCCAACATACAAGGATATTCCATTCTTCGGAAGGACTGCAATACGGGTGAAAGAGCTTGTGGTGGCGTGGCTCTGCTCATCAACCACTCGACACCCTTCTCTCCCGTCCTAATTCGCACGTCACTTCAAGCTGTTGCAGTGCAGGTTTCTATCTTCTCTACAGTTACTATCTGTAATGTATACCTACCACCCAACGTACCCTTGCATTTTAGAGAACTCCAAGAACTTATAGATCAACTCCCATCACCATTCATTCTTTTGGGTGACTTCAATGCTCATCATATGCTATGGGGCTGCCAAGATGTGAATTCTAGAGGAAAAGTCGAAAAGCTTCTTACAGAACTTGACCTCACCTTGTTAAACGACGGCTCTAACACCTATTTTCATTCTCCAACTCAATCATTTAGCGCCATTGATTTGTCCATATGCTCTCCATCATTGTTATTAAATCTGACATGGAGTGTTCTTGATAACCCATTAGGTAGCGATCACTTCCCAGTGGTAATATCTTACGCTACACCAATTGCGTGTGCGTCTATTCGCCAACCGCGGTGGAAATTCGATCAGGCCGACTGGGAAACTTTCAGGACCCAAGCAGATATAACAGAAGACATGGTAAGCTCTGGCTCAATAGATGAAGCGGTATGTTTAGTAACATCTTGCATCCTATCTGCAGCTCGTAATGCTATTCCACAACCATCCTCTAGACTCCCCCGTTTTCCCAAACCTTGATGGAACGAAGAATGCCAAATGGCAAAAAAGGATCAAAACAAGGCTTGGAATCGGTTTCGACGTTACCCTACCCCATACAACATGATTGCTTTTAATAAAGCTCGAGCACGTGCCAGGAAAATCCACCGGCAACGTAAAAGGGAAACGTGGATAAAATATGTAAGTAACATCACATGTTCAACTTCAAGTAAAGAGGTTTGGAACAAAATCCGTAAGCTCAGTGGAAAATACAGTACTAGCCCAGTCTTCATGCTTGTAAGCAATGGGGTCTCTGTCAATACCATCCCTGACATTGCCAATACTCTTGCCGAGACATTTGCTAAAACGTCTACTTGCGACAACTATACCCCTGCATTTCAAGCGCTAAAGCGTCGAGAGGAGAGGGTGAAGTTGAATTTTTCCTCTTCAAACGAGGAAGGCTACAACTCCCCACTAACCCTCCGCGAACTTCGCGCCGCCCTGCATCGTTCGGGTAACACAGCAGCAGGTCCAGACGGGCTACATTATATTATGTTACGGCATCTGACCGAAAGTTCTATCCTCTCCCTTCTCTCATTGTTTAATCGCATCTGGGAAACCCACGTGTTTCCCACACAGTGGTGTCATGCCCACGTTTTACCGTTTCCAAAGCCTGGCAAAGATCCAACATCAGCAATTAATTACCGCCCTATTGCCCTCACAAGTTGCTTAAGCAAGCTGATGGAGCGCATGGTTAGTGCGAGGTTGATGTTCCACCTTGAGTCACATAATCTCCTTTCACCACTTCAAAGTGGATTTCGGAAATCAAGATCGACCACAGACAATCTCCTTCGGCTAGAGACTTCCATCAGAGAGGCTTTTGTCAAGAAACAGTATAACATCTCCGTTTTCTTTGACATTAAAAGCCTATGACATGTCTTGGAGGTACGGCATACTTAGAGATCTCTATGCAATGGACATAAGAGGAAATTTGCCAGTTTTTATCAAAATTTTTTAAACCATCGTTCATTCCAGGTACGCCTGCTTTCATTTTATTCAAATATTTTTATCCAAGAACAAGGTGTCCCACAAGGGTCTGTTTTAAGCGTACTTTTATTTGTTATTAAAATTAATAGCATAACCCATCATATAAATCAGGGGATTCAGTGTTATCTATATGTGGACGATGTACAAATATCGTACTCGTCTAAATTCCTCAATGTTGCACAACGACACATTCAGACCACTATCAACAATTTCACTAAATGGGCTGAACAGAACGGTTTTGATTTTTCTACAGAAAAAACGGTTAGTGTGGTATTCACTCGAAAGCGTGGGGTTTTTCCAAACCCTGAGCTTTTTATTGGTAGAAGCATCATTCAAGTTGTTAATGAGGTCAAATTTCTAGGTCTTATATTTGACCAATCTCTCAGATTCCATCGTCATTTAAAAGATCTCAAAATCAGAAGTGCCAATGCCCTAAACATCCTCAAAGTATTAGCAAATACTCACTGGGGAGCCGACCGAACATCCTTGCTTCGCCTCTACAGAGCTCTGATTAGATCAAAACTGGACTATGGATCTGTGGTCTACAGTTCTGCGTGCAAATCTCTTTTGAAGATCTTGGATCCAGTGCATCATCAAGCCCTGAGTGAGTGAGTGAGTGAATGTAGTGTTTTATGGCGCAAGAGCCAAATTTGGCTATACTGCGCCACACGTTTGTTAAAATATTTCACATATGTTAAAAATACAGAAGAAAAAAAAAAGATATAAAAATGATTACTATATATGTGCATGCCTGCATGCACATATATAAAACATAAAGTTAAAGTTAAAACAGTTTAAAAAGTCAAATTAAATATAAAAATCCAATTCTTCTGATAAAAGCAAATAGATTTTGGTGGGGAGATTCCCCCACCAAGTCAGATAAGGTTAAAACAGATTGATGAAAAAAGGTCATGCGATGAGTATTAAAAACGGGTGAGTGAGTGAGTGTTTGGTTTAATGGCACAAGAGCCAATTTTGGCTATGCTGCGCCAAACATTTGTTAAGAAACTAATGATTTTAATATATCCCATAAAACATTTTGACACTACACTTTAAAAAAATAAAAATACAAATTATTTAAAACCGTCTTCAATGATACAAAGAAACAAAATTTGGTGGGGAATTCCCCACCAAGTCAGACCATAACCAGAGATAAAAGCATAGAAAAGAAAAAGGTTAGTTTTAAACAAGGTTAGATAATATATGGTATAAAATTATTCTCTATAGTTCCTGTATCGGGATGGAGTTAGTGCACGTAAATAACCTTCAGGAAGAATGAAAGGATCTTGCTCAAGTTCCTCCTCCTCCACGTCGTAAGTTATCATATCCTCGTCATCAGTTGTTATTTCTGTAGGTGTTGCATTTCGAGATCTATGTGGAATCCTTTTTATTTCGATATCTGGTTTCTGTATTTTTGAGCGTTTTCTTCTATTTCTTGATTTTCTTTTTACAATTTGTTGGGCTTCAGCTGCTGTAGAATGTTCACTATTGGATTCATTAGGGACAGACTCAGGAAAGTTTTCAGTTGAAACCGAATTAAGTTTAGCAGGAGTGGTATGAGAATGGGATTCAGTTCCTAAAGGTGAAACTAAAGTATTCAGGTTATTGCCAGGGGAAGTAGTTGTAGTAGTAGTAGGGATGGGTATTTGTAATAAAGATTCACCTTGTATTGTTGGTAGTATACCAGATGGGGAAGGAAGTAGATTGTCTTGAGTAGATGAAGATGACGTGGAGAAGGTAGAAACTGAAGACGAGGTACCAGGCAATGGATTTTTAGAAGATATGGGTGTTAGGCATTGTAAAGGTGGACAGATTATGTTTGATAGATTTGGATCTGTTTGGGAAGCTGTGGATAGAGTTGAAGGTCTAGCAGCCTGAGCATACGTTTGGGTTAACTGAGGAACTATTAATCTGCGTGCTTCAAAATAAGATATGTTTTTATTGATTTTAATTTCTTGGATCTGCTTTTCTATTTTCCATTTTTGGCATAATTTTGAATCGGAAGGATGAGATTGCGTACAATTAACACATTTGGGCTCTAGAGTACAACCGTGGAAGTATGCCCAACGGAAGCACATCTAGAGCATGTTAATTGGCCACGGCAGGAAGTTTGGGAGTGACCGAACCTCTGGCACTTGAAACAGCGCAGAGGATTCGGTATGTAGGGACGGATCCTGCAGTTCAAATAACCAGCCTTTATTGTTGTCGGAAGTTTTGGGTTATTGAATGTTAAGATTAAATGTTTCGTAGGAATAACTTCAGCATCTTCTTTTATAGTGATTCTCCTGACCTGAATTACACCCTGTCCTGAAAATCCTTCAAGGATTTCAGCCTCAGGAGTGCATATTAGGTCAGGTTCAGAGATGACACCTCGGCTTGAGTTAAGAGATTTGTGAGGACTCGCTGTCAAAGGGCAATCTAAAAAGGATTTTGCCAACAAAAAGATTTTGTTTGCAAAGCAGATACAGTTTCAAGTAATAAATCACCCGAACGTAGTTTTTTAACAGATTTAGGATCTCCGCCTATTCCTTGAATAGCTTTTTGAATCGCAAAGGGAGATTTTCTTGTCATATCATTATTAGATATCGGTAGAATCAAAAAACGGCAATGCGTAGCAATCTGATCAATGTTAGTTGGGAAGGGTGGAATGGGGGTTTTAAAAGATGCGTTTTGAATTTTTTTCTTATTTTGACTTATTTTGAATTTTTTTTTTTTTTTGGAAAGGAGGAGGAGAATTCCTTTTGATTTTCAGAGGACCAGTTTGGCAGGGCTTGCCCTAGAATCAGCAACCAGTAGTGGCCCCGGGAGAGCCCCCCGCTCTGCAATGCAGGACCTCATCCAGGCACCACCCGGAACCACAAGACAGGCGGGACCATACACCAGCTGACAGAGCAGCCAGGACATGCTAGTCAGGCTGTCCCGGGCTCCTGCACCATCCGGCGGCCCGAGACGCAAAACTCAGCCCCTCTCCGGCACCCCCCACATGGTCGCCCCCTCCAAGACCCCACCCCACCAGTCCAAAGGTCCCCAAAAGCTCAAAACCCCGCTCCCAGCGCCAGACCTCCCAGGAAGCAGTCCGCCATGTCACCACACCAAAAGTGAAAAAAACATCAGACACAACTCCACTCCACCCAGCCCCGGTCCGCCACAGGACCTCGTGGCAGAAAAATAAAGATAATAAGTTGAACACAAAAAATCAATAATCGAACATAAAAGAAGCAACAAAAGCAAAACGTTGAAAGAAATTTATTCAAATCAAATGAAATGAATGTAATTAAAATGTAAACCATATTACGCGGGAGTAAAAAATATCAATTTTTTTACTAGAAAAGAATTAAGTTGGGATAATGTTCATTGTAGGTCTGTGGTCTGGACGTGAAAAGAAGAAAAGGCAAATTTGAATGGCAAGAAAGAGGGCCGAAAATAGAGAAGGATCACTAGGGTTCCCCGGGTTCGTGAAGCCCGTGTTTACCAAAGACAGTAAACCCCTAGGGAAAAGGAAAAGATCACTAGGGCACCTCGGGAGCGTGAAACCCGTACTCACCTAAAGGAGGTGAGCCCCCTGAGGGGGTATTAAAAACGGGACAATCTATTAAAATGTGATGAACAGTGTAAGAGACATGGCATGAAGGACATTCAGGAGCACGTTCTCCAAACAACAAATGCCTGTGTGTGAAGCGAGTATGGCCAATGCGAAGACGAGTCAATTTGACATCAGTTCTTTGCATTGGCATCACAGGCCATGCTCCTATGACAGGTTTCACAGAGTGCAGTTTGTTATCCAACTGCTGACTCCATGATTCCTGCCAGATCTTAAAAATATGATGCATGATAACGCGCTTCATATCCGATAGCGGAACAGCTAGCGGCAGATGCGTCGTCGCCGCATCAAGCCCTGAGACTTTGTCTGGGGGCCTTCCGTACATCACCGGTAGAGTCCCTTTATGCTGAAGCCTACGAACCCCCATTAGATTTGCGGAGGAAGTATTTGTGTTTGAACTATTTTATGAAAATCCAATCAATGAAAACAAATACTGCATACTCATATTTATTCAATTTTAGCCTTTATGATTTTAACAGTCATCGTTCATCCCTCACTTACTCGCAACCCTTTCACTTTAGAATTAGAGACCTAATTAATGACTTAAATCTGAACATTGGAAGAAAAGCTCTGTGCAAGATTTCTGAGGTGCCCCCTTGGAAAGTGATTTATCCTAAGGTAGATTTCACCCTGTCATACTACTCAAAAGCATGCACTCCTGAGAGTACATACAGAACACTGTACTTGGAGCACAGAGAGCTTTTTTCCGACTATGAACCTATCTTCACGGATGGCTCAAAGTCTGAATCTCGTGTTGGTTCGGCAGTAGTTTCTCTGAGCACTGTAATTACAGACGCTCTACCAATTTCAGCATCCATTTACACTGCTGAACTCCATGCGCTAAGAATCGCTCAAGAACATATTTCACTATCATGCGGTAAAAAGTTCATTATTTACACAGATTCCCTGTCAGCCCTTCAAAGCATTGTCTCTTTACATTCATCGTCTCATCCCATCCTTGTGGACATCACATATGCTTTAGCTAATCATCTTAAGAAGAAAGATATCAGATTTTGTTGGATCCCAGGACATGCCGGAATAACTGGAAATGAACTGGCAGACACAGCTGCACGATCAGCAACAGGCTCTTCAGAAAGGTTCCCTATTCCACACTCTGACCTGAAAGCTTGCTTCAGGCTGAAACTGCAAAGTGTATGGCAATCAAACTGGGACCAACAAACTGAAAATAAGTTGCATAGCATCATGCCCATTCTCGCTCCAACTGCGCCATCACTAAGCAATCGCCGTGAGCAGGTGATATGGACTAGGCTGCGCCTAGGACACACCCGCCTAACGCATAGGCATCTCCTGTTGGGTGAACCACCACCCTATTGCGAGAAATGTAATGTCTCACTATCGGTAAAACACATACTCTGTGATTGTCCGCATTCAAATCATCTTAGACATCAGCTTTTTAACTCTGTTGATTTTACTATATCCAGTATTTTAAACAATAGCATCAATTCCTCACTTGTATTTAAATTCATAAGCATCAAGGGTTTTATTAAACATATCTAATTTTAATCTATAGATTTTACGAAAGGCATATAGATTATGTCCGACTAAGGCTTTATGGCCTGCAAATATTATATAACTGTTCTTATTGTCTCTCTTGGCGCAGTATGATCTAAATTGGTCCTTGCGCCATTAAAAATGAACCAAACCAAACCAAACCTCCCCACCAAAATCTATTTGCTTTTATAAAGAAAATTGGTTTTTTATATTTAATTTGACTTTTTAAAATGTTTTAACTCTAACTTTATTTTTTATATATGTGCATGCTGTCATGCACATATATAATTATTTTTATGTACTTGTATTTTTTATGTGTATTTTTACATGGTTTTACTGTTTTAACAAACGTGTGGCGCAGTTTAGCCAAATTTGGCTCTTGCGCCAATAACCCCAAAACTCACTCACTCACTAAAATCTGGAAAAGATCCCAAGAACCCTCTCAGCTATCGACCGATAGCACTCACGAGCTGCCTTTGTAAGACACTAGAACGTATGGTCAATGCACGTCTCGTTTACCAGTTAGAAAAGAACCGATGCATTCCTCTGTTTCAGAGTGGCTTCCGAAAAAGGAAGATAAACACGGGCTTCACGAACCCGGGGAACCCTAGTGAACCTTCTCTATTTTCGGCCCTTTTTCTTGCCATCCAAATTTCCCTTTTCTTCTTTTCACGTCCAGACCACAGACCCATATTGGACAATGCAATTTGTTCCAACTTTATTTTTTTCTGGTAAACAATTTAATATTTTATGGTTTATATTTTATATTACGTTCTTTTAATTTGATTTTCTTCAATTTCTTTCAATATTTTTATTTTGTTGCTTCTTTTATGTTCGATTATTGATTTTTTTGTTTTCAACTTATTATCTTTATTTTTCTGCCACGAAGTCCTGTGGCAGACCAGGACTGAGTGGAATGAAGTTGTGTCTGATGGTTTTTCACTTTTGGTATGATGACACAACGGACTACTCCCTGGGAAAACTGGCACTTGGAGCGGGGTTTTGAACTTCTGAGGATCTTTGGACTAGTGAAGTGGGGTCTTGGAGGAAGCGACCATGTAGAGGGTACAGGAGAAAAGCTGAGTTTTGCGTCTCATGCCGCCAGATAGTACAGGAGCCCGGGACAGCCTAACCAGCATGTCCTGGCTGCTCTATCAGCTGGTGTATAATCCCGCCTGTCTTGTAGCTCCAGGTGGTGCCTGGATGGGGTCCTGCATTGCAGAGCGGGGGGCTCTCCCGAGGCCACTACTGGTTGCTGAATCTAGGGCTAGCCCTGCCAAACTGATCTTCTGAAAATCACAAGGGATTCTCCTCCTCCTTTCTAAAAAAAAATCAAAATTAATCCAAATAAGGAAAAAACTCAAAACGCATCTATTAAAATCCCCAACCCACTTAATCCAACTCATGATGCTCAACCCATGGCTTCTTTAAATCAAAGTCCGGGTAAAGGCCTCAGCGTCCTCCGTCGAGTGAGTGAGTGAGTGAGTGTTGGGTTTTATGGCGCAAGAGCCAAACTTGGCTATACTGCGCCACACGTTTGTTAAAATATTAAAACCCTATGTTAAAAATACACAAGAAAAATACAATTATATAAAAATAATTATATATGTGCATGCCTGCATGCACATATATAAAAAAATAAAGTTAAAGTTAAAACATTTTAAAAAGTCAAATTAAATATAAAAAACCAATTTTTTTATAAAAGCAAATAGATTTTGGTGGGGAGATTCCCCACCAAGTCAGATAAGGTTAAAACAGATTGATGAAAAAAAAAGGTCATGCGATGATGGTTAAAAACGGGACAATCGATTAAAATGTGATGAACAGTGTAAGAGACATGGCATGAAGGACATTCAGGAGCACGTTCTCCAAACAACAAATGCCTGTGTGTGAAGCGAGTATGGCCAATGCGAAGACGAGTCAATTTGACATCAGTTCTTCGCATTGGCATCACAGGCCATTCTCCTATGACAGGTTTCACAGAGTGCAGTTTGTTATCCAACTGCTGACTCCATGATTCCTGCCAGATCTTAAAAATATGATGCATGATGACGCGCTTCATATCCGATAGCGGAACCGCTAGCGGCAGATGCGTCGTCGCCGACTTTGCCGCGCTGTCCGCTTGCTCGTTGCCTATGATTCCTACGTGACTTGGTAGCCAGCAAAACACGATATCGAAACCCTTGCTGTACAGTCGACTCGTAATGTCGAGTATTTACATACCACTGGATGGCATCGATCGTGGTAGTTTTCAAGCGCTTCTAGTACACTCATGCTGTCAGTATAGATGCAGTATTTACGGGGCATATGGAGTCGATTAATTGAAGTGCACGGTAAATGGCGACAGCTTCGGCAGTGAAAATGCTGCAAGAAGTGTCGAGCCTATAACCGTGCATAATATCTTCAATCACGACTCCACAGCCAACGTAATCTGCACGTTTCGAACCATCAGTGTAGATGGCCGAATAACGACTATACTGACTGCGGTGGTAGGCGAAGACGCGTTGAAAGACGACAGGCGCTACAGTGGATTTACTGTAAGTGGCAAAAAATGGGTTGATATAATGGAACCGTGGCGTATTCCAAGGTTGGAATAGGAAAAGGTTCCTTTGCTGGATATGCACGTTAGGTAGGTCGAGTTCAGAAATATGAAGCTTCATCCTATCCATAAACGGCCGGATGTTAGACGGCCGTGCATCATAAAGTCTCTTCATGCTGGTACTCATATACACATTCTGCAGAGGATGTGAAGGCACGGACAAGATCTTAAAATAATACGCAAGAGACAGCTTCCTCCGTCGAAGATCTAGAGGAAGCTGATGACAGTAACATAGAGACTCTGCACCGGTGATGTGCGAAACGCACCCGAGCAGATTCTCAGTGCCATATGGTGGACGGGGTCAAGTTTTTTCAGAGTAGAGTTGCACGCTGATCCGTATGCAACACATCCGTAGTCGATGCGAGAGAGTACGATTGCCTGGTACACTCGGAGTAATGATGTTCGATCCGCCCCCCAAGAGGTGTTTGACAACACCTTCAAGAGGTTTAGAGACTTTTCACACCTCTTCCGCAATTGTAAAATATGCGGAAGGAAAGTGAGCCGGCGGTCGAAAATTACTCCGAGGAATCGTACGTCGGGAACTACGGGAATTTGTATATCACGGATGCGTATTTCGGGGTCGGGATGAATACCCCGTTTGCGGCAAAAGTGCACGCAGCAACTCTTGCTCGAAGAAATACTATGACCGTTGGTGTCGCACCATTTTAAAATGTTGTTGACGGCAGTTTGCAACTGCCGTTCAATCAGGCGCATGTCCGAACCTTCACAACTGATCTGTAGATCGTCCACGTATAGTGAAGCCTGTATAGAAGGCGATAAAACATGTAAAATGTGAGAGATATGACATATAAAAAAGGGTGACACTCAAATACTCCCCTGAGGAACTCCCTCAGCTTGGGTAAAAGGAGCAGAGAGAGTGCCACCCAGTCTCACTCTAAAAGTACGAAGATTTAAAAATTTTTTTAATAAAAGTAGGCAAATTGCCTCTTAATCCAAAATTAAATAAAGTGCGAAGTATCCCATAGCGCCAAGTACGATCATATGCCTTCTCGATATCGAAAAGATAGAAACTAAATGATTCCTCCGGAAAAAGCGTTTCTGATTTTGTTTTCTAGTGTAATAATATTGTCGAGAGTGGATCTTCCTTTACGGAAGCCACTCTGAAACAGAGGAATGCATTTGTTCTTTTCTAACTCATAAACGAGACGGGCATTGACCACACGTTCTAGAGTCTTACAAAGGCAGCTCGTGAGTGCTATCGGTCGATAACTGAGAGGGTTCTTAGGATCTTTTCCAGGTCTTAAATGGGGATCACTATGGCTTCTTGCCATTGAGTAGGATACACCTGCTCCCTCCATATTCGGTTGAATAGGTAAAGGAGACTTACTAGTGAATCCTCGTTCAAATGGCGAAGCAATTCATAGGATATTCCATCAGGACCTGGACTAGTATTGTGGGCCGATGATAAGGCTCTCTTCAATTCAAACATGTCAAAGTCACAGTTATATGGTAAAGGTTGTCGGCACCTGAAGTTGATAGGTGTCCGCTCTAAACGATTCTTAGTCGCCTGGAATGCAGGGCTATATGAATCGGAGCTGGACACACTAGCAAATGTTTTGCCAATCAAGTTGGCCACATCTAAAGGTGACGAATACAAAGCAGTAGAAGTTTCCAATATCGGAATGTTAAATTCCCGATAAAGGCCATTCGCTGCTTTGACCTTTCTCCATAACTGTTGGCTGGTAGTTGACGATGTGATTGAAGACACATACTGGATCCAAGATTCTCTCTGGCATTGACGACGTATTCGACGAGCTAACGCTTTCGCACGTTTGAACGCTATGAGATTATCAGTGGTGGGGTACCTCCTGAAAAATACCCCACGCCCTCCTTTGTTCCTGTTTGGCTTGTTGGCAGGAAGCGTTCCACCATGGTTTGCACAGCTTTCGAGGGGAATTGGATGTTTTGGGAATGGCTGCATCGGCAGCATTCCGAATAGCTTCAGTGACATTGAAGACTGCTTCAACAACTGCCCTGTTCTGGACCATTGTGCCTGTGATAATCGCTAACCGTGTGAATTTATCCCAGTCTATCATGATAAGTGGGGGGACGAAAACGCGTCCCCGCACCATTAACATGAGAGACTAGGAGAGGGAAATGATCGCTGTTGTGCAGATCGTTTGCAACCTCGAAATTCAACATCGGTAGCAGAGTTGGCGAACAGATGGCTAGATCGAGGGAGTGAAATGTCCTCATGGGTGCATGGAAATAAGTTTTCTCGTCGTTGTTGAGCAGACAGAGACATTGATCCGAAATCAACTGTTCAATCTGTCGTCCACGAGAGTTTGTATCATCATGCCCCCACAGAGGGCTGTGTCCATTAAAGTCACCGAGTAAAATAAAAGGAGCTGGCAATTGGCTGACTAATTGATTCAAATCCACTTGTGGCACAACATCGTTAGGTGGTAAATAAACACAACAGACTGTGACTAAAGAACGGAGGTGAATCCGTACAGCCACAGCCTGTAACGATGATGTGACGATATGACTGTGCAGTGTGACGACAAGAGACTGGCTAAACGAGATATGACTGGGAAGATGGGACGGCATACACCTCCGGTTGGAGATGTATCGCCATCGACATCCCGTCGTACACAATTATAACCACGCACTTGCATTGTCATGGTACTCTTCAGAAATGTCTCCTGAAGAGCAACACATGCGGGCTGGTACGTGGATATGATGGATTTGAGATCATCGAGTCTAGTCCTAAACCACGGCAGTTCCAGGAAATGAAGGAGGTCATTATTGTGCCGCACTCGCTCCTCCTCTGGAGCTAGAAGTCGAAGGGCCCGATTGAATATCCATGAGATCTTCATCATCTTCGGAACAATCACCGGTCAAAGTATCGTCCTCTATTTTTCGGTGGAAGTCTTTGGATAATTTTTTAGGGATCCTAGTTAAATGTGGTCTAAGATCCCTTTGACGAGCCAATGCGAATCGCTCTCTGTCCTTTGAATTATTTTTATTTAACAGGTGGTGATTTGCTAATTGGCTTACAATCACCTTTCTAATTTTTGGATGAGCACCTCTGGTTCATATGTGGAAATCGGAGCTGCGATATCTCTTTAGAGTCAAATTGGATCACTTATCCGATGTGCTCTTACGGGTGGCGTGAATGTTGAATGGTTTTTATGGCGCAAGAGCCAAAATTGGCTATACTGCGCCACACGTTTGTTAAAATTATAAAAACATGGTAAAAATACAAAGAAAAATACAATAACATAAAAATAATTATATATGTGCATGCCAGCATGCACATATATAAAAAATAAAGTTAAAGTTAAAACATTTTAAAAAGTCAAATTAAATATAAAAAACCAATTTTCTTTATAAAAGCAAATAGATTTTGGTGGGGAGATTCCCCCACCAAGTCAGATAAGGTTAAAATAGATTTATGAAAAAAGGTGATGCGATGATGGTTAAAAACTGGACAATCGATTAAAATGTGATGAACAGTGTAAGAGACATGGCATGAAGGACATTCAGGAGCGCGTTCTCCAAACAACAAATGCCTGTGTGTGAAGCGAGTATGACCAATGCGAAGACGAGTCAATTTGACATCAGTTCTTCGCATTGGCATCACAGGCCATGCTCCTATGACAGGTTTCACGGAGTGCAGTTTGTTATCCAACTGCTGACTCCATGATTCCTGCCAGATCTTAAAAATATGATGCATGATGACGCGCTTCATATCCGATAGCGGAACCGCTAGCGGCAGATGCGTCGTCGCCGACTTTGCCGCGCTGTCCGCTTGCTCGTTGCCTATGATTCCTACGTGACTTGGTAGCCAGCAAAACACGATATCGAAACCCTTGCTGTAGAGTCGACTCGTAATGTCGAGTATTGTACATACCACTGGATGGCAGCGATCGTGGTAGTTTTCAAGCGCTTCGAGTACACTCATGCTGTCAGTATAGATGCAGTATTTACGGGGCATAGTGGAGTCGATTAATTGAAGTGCACGGTAAATGGCGACAGCTTCGGCAGTGAAAATGCTGCAAGAAGTGTCGAGCCTATAACCGTGCATAATATCTTCAATCACGACTCCACAGCCAACGTAATCTGCACGTTTCGAACCATCAGTGTAGATGGCCGAATAACGACTATACTGACTGCGGTGGTAGGCGAAGACGCGTTGAAAGACGACAGGCGCTACAGTGGATTTACTGTAAGTGGCAAAAGGGTTGATATAATGGAACCGTGGCGTATTCCAAGGTTGGAATAGGAAAAGGTTCCTTTGCTGGATACGCACGTTAGGTAGGTCGAGTTCAGAAATATGAAGCTTCATCCTATCCATAAACGGCCGGATGTTAGACGGCCGTGCATCATAAAGTCTCTTCATGCTGGTACTCATATACACATTCTGCAGAGGATGTGAAGGCACGGACAAGATCTTAAAATAAAACGCAAGAGACAGCTTCCTCCGTCGAAGATCTAGAGGAAGCTGATGACAGTTAACATAGAGACTCTGCACCGGTGATGTGCGAAACGCACCCGAGCAGATTCTCAGTGCCATATGGTGGACGGGGTCAAGTTTTTGCAGAGTAGAGTTGCACGCTGATCCGTATGCAACACATCCGTAGTCGATGCGAGAGAGTACGATTGCCTGATACACTCGGAGTAATGATGTTCTATCCGCCCCCCAAGAGGTGTTTGACAACACCTTCAAGAGGTTTAAAGACTTTTCACACTTCTTCCGCAAATGTAAAATATGCGGAAGGAAAGTGAGCCGGCGGTCGAAAATTACTCCGAGGAATCGTACGTCGGGAACTACGGGAATTTGTATATCACGGATGCGTATTTCGGGGTCGGGATGAATACCCCGTTTGCGGCAAAAGTGCACGCAGCAACTCTTGCTCGCAGAAATACTATGACCGTTGGTGTCGCACCATTTTAAAATGTTGTTGACGGCAGTTTGCAACTGCCGTTCAATCATGCGCATGTCCGAACCTTCACAACTGATCTGTAGATCGTCCACGTATAGTGAAGCCTGTATAGAGGGCGATAAAATATTTAAGATGGATGAAATATGACAAATAAAAAGGGTGACACTCAAAATACTCCCCTGAGGAACTCCCTCAGCTTGGGTAAAAGGAGCAGAGAGTGTGCCACCCAGTCTCACTCTAAAAGTACGAAGATTTAAAAACTTTTAATAAAAGTAGGCAAATTGCCTCTGAATCCAAAATTAAATAAAGTGCGAAGTATCCCATAGCGCCAAGTACGATCATATGCCTTCTCGATATCGAAAAATAGAAACTAAATGATTCCTCCGGACAAAAGCGTTTCTAATTTTGCTTTCCAGCTGAATGATGTTATCGAGAGTGGACCTTCCTTTACGGAAGCCACTCTGAAACAGAGGAATGCATTTGTTCTTTTCTAACTGGTAAACGAGACGGGCATTGACCATACGTTCTAGTGTCTTACAAAGGCAGCTCGTGAGTGCTATCGGTCGATAGCTGAGAGGGTTCTTAGGATCTTTTCCAGGTTTTAGAATGGGGATCACTATGGCTTCTTGCCATTGAGTAGGATACACCTGCTCCCTCCATATTCGGTTGAGGTAAAGGAGACTTACTAGTGAATCCACGCTCAAATGGCGAAGCAATACATAGGATATTCCATCAGGACCTGGACTAGTATTGTGGGCCGATGATAAGGCTCTCTTCAATTCAAACATGTCAAAGTCACAGTTATATGGTAAAGGTTGTCGGCACCTGAAGTTGATAGGTGTCCGCTCTAAACGATTCTTAGTCGCCTGGAATGCAGGGCTATATGAATCGGAGCTGGACACACTAGCAAATGTTTTGCCAATCAAGTTGGCCACATCTAAAGGTGACGAATACAAAGCAGTAGAAGTTTCCAATATCGGAATGTTAAAATCCCGATAAAGGCCATTCGCTGCTTTGACCTTTCTCCATAACTGTTGACTGGTAGTTGACGATGTGATTGAAGACACATACTGGATCCAAGATTCTCTCTGGCATTGACGACGTATTCTACGAGCTAACGCTTTCGCACGTTTGAACGCTATGAGATTATCAGTGGTGGGGTACCTCCTGAAAATACCCCACGCCCTCCTTTGTTCCTTTTTGGCTTGTTGGCAGGAAGCGTTCCACCATGGTTTGCACAGCTTTCGAGGATAATTGGATGTTCTGGGAATGGCTGCATCGGCAGCATTCCGAATAGCTTCAGTGACATTGAACACTGCTTCATCAACTGCCCTGTTCTGGACCATTGTGCCCGTGATAATCGCTAACCGTGTGAACTTATCCCAGTCTGCGCGATGAAAATGATAAGTAGGGGGACGAAAACGCGTCCCCGCACCATTAACATGAGAGACTAGGAGAGGGAAATGATCGCTGTTGTGCAGATCGTTTGCAACCTCGAAATTCAACAGCGGTAGCAGAGTTGGCGAACAGATGGCTAGATCGAGGGAGTGAAACGTCCTCGTGGGTGCATGGAAATACGTTTTCTCGTCGTTGTTCAGCAGACAGAGACAGTGATCAGAAATCAACTGTTCGATCTGCCGTCCGCGAGAATTTGTAACATCATGCCCCCACAGAGGGCTGTGTCCGTTAAAGTCACCGAGCAAAATAAATGGAGCTGGCAATTGACTGACTAAATGATTCAAATCCACTTGTGGCACAACATCGTTGGGTGGTAAATAAACACAACAGACTGTGACTAAAGAATGGATGTGAATCCGAACAGCCACAGCCTGTAATGATGTGTGCAGTGTGACGACATTACTGGGATATAGATGGGACGTAAAAAGGCATACACCTCCGTTTGGAGATGTATCGCCATCCACATCCCGTCGTACACAATTATAACCACGCACTTGCATTGTCATGGTACTCTTCAGAAATGTCTCCTGAAGAGCAACACATGCGGGCTGGTACGTGGATATGATGGATTTGAGATCATCGAGTCTAGTCCTCAAACCACGGCAGTTCCAGGAAATGAAGGAGGTCATGAATGTGCCGCACTCGCTCCTCCTCTGGAGCTAGAAGTCGATGGGCCCGATTGAATATCCATGAGATCTTCATCGTCTTCGGAGCAATCTCCGGTCAATGTATCTTCATCTATTTTACGGTGGAAGTCTCTGGATAATTTTTTTGGGATCCTAGTTAAATGGGGTTTTAGATCCCGTTGACGAGCCCTTCGGCTCTTTGGTTTTCGCGGCGAATCGCTCTCTGTCCTTGGAATTATTTTTTTTTTCGCCGGAGGTGATTTGCTAAGTGGCGTAGCAATCACCTTAGTTCTAGGGGGCGAATTGTTTTTTGATGGTAACAGTACCACCGGTTTCGTGGGTATGGAGGAATCCGAGATGGTATCTGTTATAGAGTCACATTGGATACTTTTATCCGATGTGCTCTTGCGGGTGGCACTAGCATAACTTTTACCAGAGACCGGCGTGCGTGACAAAACAACACGCCGTGCCTCTGGGTAGGAAATTTTTTCTTTTATCTTAACCGCTGTTATCTCTTTTTCCGTAATCCATGTAGGACAGGAGCGTGAATACGCCGGATGCTCACCTTTACAGTTTAAACACTGCTCCTTCTTTTTACAATCTGCGCTGTCGTGGCCCGATTCCCCGCAACGAGGGCAGGTAGGCTGGCCCCGACAGACGTTCTTTGAGTGGCCGTATCGTTGGCACTGAAAGCAGCGCAGCGGATTTGGGATGTACGGTCGAACTGGGCATCGTATGTAGGCCATTTTAACGGTCTGTGGGAGGTCAGGTGTAGAAAAGGTCAGGATGAGGTGCTTTGTGTTCAGCACCTGTCCATCCCGCCTTATCGTGATACGCCTGACATCACAGACTTTTTGGGCCTTCATATTTTCTTTTATTTCCTCAGTCGACACGTTTAAGAAATCCGCTGGCGAAATTACGCCACGCGAAAAATTTAAAGTACTATGAGGAGCCACGGTTATGTCTAAATGAGCAAGCTTTTGGAGTTTCATAAGGGCTGTCGCTTGATTCGAAGATGACACTTCGAGGAACAAGTCCCCAGAGCGCATCTTACGAATTGACGTGACATCCCCTATACTGCCAGTTATGGCTTTCTCAATTAGAAATGGTGAGATACTTGTAAAGGTGTCAGGAGTTTTTAGGATAAAAAAACGAAACGAATCGGAATATGCAAAATGTTGCTCCACTGAAGGAGAGTTCCTGCTGGGTTCCATAAGTGTATTTTTGTGTTCATTCCAGTACGCCTCCACCCACCATGGAGCCCAACAAGGGGAGGCAGCCCGCCGGTCATCTGACATGCGTCAGGCACGGCACTTACCTCAGAGGTGGTACTGGAGTATAGTAGTACAGGTTCGGGATGTGATCCGCCAGTTCACCCAGGGCACCCCTAACTGCAATACTAACCCTAAAGCAACCGTCTTTGGTATTCCAAAAGAACCCGTATTGGAATCCGCAGAACTAATCACCAGCCGATTGACAGGAGCGGGCTCACTCCTGCCTCCCGTCTACGGAGAAGCATGGGCCAAAGGGCACGCAACAGGAACCCCAGACTCCACTTTCCCCCGGTACGGGTCGCCGCACACGGCAAACATGCGGGTCAGACTCAAAAACCAGTCTTAACATTACGTAAAACGAAAAGTAAAATTCATGTGTTTTAAATACCCCAAAGAAATAAACCAAAAGTAAAATAGTAGAAATAATTAAACTCAAAATATCCAAAATAAAATTAACCACACAAAACAACCCCTAACTGAACTAAATATAACGTTAAATATTGACCTGTAACTGAAACACTAACCAAGCAAATATTTTTTGGGTTTTTTTTTTTTTTCAAAATTCACTCGGGTACCTCGGGGACGTGGCCTCCCGTACTCACCCGAAAGTGAGCCCCTGAGGTGGAAAAGAAGAAAAGGGAAATTGGAATGGCAAGAAAAAGGGCCGAAAATAGAGAAGGTTCACTAGGGTTCCCCGGGTTCGTGAAGCCCGTGTTTACCAAAGACAGTAAACCCCTAGGGAGAACCCCGAAAAGATCACTAGGGCACCTCGGGAGCGTGCGTGCCAACCCCGTAGTAGGAAATTTTTTCTTTTATTTTGACAGCTGTGATCTCCTTTTCCGTTATCCAAGTAGGACAGGAGCGTGAATACGCCGGATGCTCACCTTTTACAGTTTAAACACTGCTCCTTCTTTTTACAATCTGCGCTGTCGTGGCCTGATTCCCCGCAACGAGGGCAGGTAGGCTGGCCCCGACAGACGTTCTTCGTGTGGCCGTATCGTTGGCACTGAAAGCAGCGCAGCGGATTTGGGATGTACGGTCGAACTGGGCAACGGATGTGGCCATTTTAACGGTCTGTGGGAGGTCAGGTGTAGAAAGGTCAGGATGAGGTGCTTTGTGTTCAGCACCTGTCCATCCCGCCTAATCGTGATACGCCTGAAATCACAGACTTTTTGGGCCTTCATGTTTTCCTTGATTTCCTCAGTCGACACGTTTTTAGAAATCCGCTGGCGAAATTACGCCACGCGAAAAATTTAAATTACTATGAGGAGCCACGGTAAGGTCTAAGTGAGCAAGCTTTTTGTAGTTTTATAAAGGACTGTCGCTTGATTCGAAGATGACACTTCGAGGAACAAGTCCCCAGAGCGCATCTTACGAATCGACTTGACTTCCCCTATAGCGCCAGTTATAGCTTTCTCAATTAGGAAAGGTGAAACATTCGTAAAAGTAGCAGGAGTTTTTAGTATAAAAAAGCGAAACGAATCAGAAAATTGTAATTTACGGTGCTCCAATGAAGGAGAATTACTGCTGGGTTCCATGAGTGTTTTTGTGTTCATACCAGTAAGCCTCCACCCACCATGGAGCCCAACAAGGGAGGCAGCCCGCCGGTCATCTGACATGCGTCAGGCGCACGGCACTTTTTCAGTGAGTGAGTGAGTGAATTTTGGGGTTATTGGCGCAAGAGCCAATTTTGGCTAAACTGCGCCAAACATTTGTTAAAACGTAAAAAGTTAAAAATTTTTTTTTTACCAGAAATATTATAAAATCTTAAAATTTATAGATATAAAAGTTAATAACAAAGATGTTTGTTCAAATACAGATTGGTGGGGAGAATTCCCCACAAGTTGGAGCAGGTATTGAAAAAAAAAAGTTATTTCCTGTGTTTCATTGGAGTTAAAAGTAATTGTCCCTTGTAATAGGTCTTACCATTTTCTTTCACGTAATCGGGATTTGATTCGATTTCATCTTCCACGTCGTAGACAATCATTTCTTCCTCATCCGATGTAGACTCATCAGATGCCGGTTTTTTAGGTCTATGAGGATTCATCTTAATGTCTACTATTGCTTCCTTCATTTTTTTAGTAATTCCTTTTTCTTTTCCTTGAGCGTGCTTTTGCTAGTTTCTTGGCATCCTGTACTTTATAAGAATCAGAGGGTGGTGGAATAACGGACTGGGATGAGGAAGATGCAGCAGAGATAGATAAACTATTAGAAGTGGTGGGAGTAGTATCTATTACAGAATTAGGAGGTGGAGATTGTGAAGGAGATGCAACTGTAACAGAAGATGTGGAAGGTACGAGTTCTGCCTGAGTTGATGTAGAAGATTTAATAACTTCAGGGATTGAGTGGAAGACATAATAGGTTTCGAAATGGTTATTAATGGTTGTAGTAATTTTAAAGGTGGGCATACTATTTTTGTAATTGTTTCATCAGTTTGTGAGGAATTATTAACAGTTATGGATTTGGCAACTTGAGCGTAAGTTTGAGATGGTTGTGGGGTTATAAATTTTCGGGCTTCAATATAGGATATGTTTCTGTTGGTTTTAATTGTTTGTATCTCTTTCTCTATTTTCCATTTGGGACATAATTTTGAATCAGCGGAATGAGGCTGTGAACAATTGACGCATTTCTGCTCTAGAGTGCAATCTGAGGACGCATGTCCAACAGATGCACATCTAGAGCACACGTCAATTGTCCTCGGCAGGCAATTTGAGAGTGTCCGAACCTCTGGCACTTGAAACAACGTAGAGGATTCGGAACATATGGACGTATTTTGCATTGAGATAATTTTTTTACTGTAGTTGGAAGATTCGGGTTATTGAAAGTTAAAATCATGTGTTTGGTAGGAATAACTGTGGCATCTTTTTTAATTGTAATTCTTCTGACCTGAATTACACCCTGACCAGAAAATCCATCAAGAATTTCCGCGTCAGGGGTGGTCAACAGGTCAGGTTCAGATATGACACCACGGCTGAAGTTAAGAGATCTGTGAGGGAGTAACTGTAAGAGTAGAATCAAAAAATGTTTAGTAGATAGATAGGATTTAGATTGAATAGCAGATGTTTTCTCCACAAGTATATATTTAGTCACCGGATCGCATTTTTTTAACAGATTTAGGCTCGCCTATAGCTTGGAGGGCTTTGAAAATTGCAAAAGGTGATTTTTCTGACATTTTATTGTCGGACAAGGAAAGAATAAAAAAACGTGCAGTACTTGCTATCTGATCAATGGTATGATAATCAGGAGATGGGTAGGGTGGGTTGGGGGGTTTTAAAAAATGCGTTTTGATTTTTTTCCTTATTTTTATTTATTTTGAATTTTTTTTTTTTTGAAAAAGGAGGAGGAGAATTCCTTTTGATTTTCAGAGGACCAGCTTGGTAGGGCTAGCCCTAGATTCAGCAACCAGTAGTGGCCTCGGGAGAGCCCCCCGCACTGCAATGCAGGACCCCATCCAGGCACCACCTGGAACTACAAGACAGGCGGGATTATACACCAGCTGATAGAGCAGCCAGGACATGCTGGTTAGGCTGTCCCGGGCTCCTGTACTATCTGGCGGCCTGAGACGCAAAACTCAGCTTTTCTCCGGTACCCTCTACATGGCCGCTTCCTCCAAGACCCCGCCCTACTAGTCCAAAGGTCCTCAAAAGTACAAAACCCCGCTCCAAGTGCCAGTGTTCCCAGGAGCAGTCCGTTGTGTCATCATTCCAAAAGTGAATACGCACGTTAGGTAGGTCGAGTTCAGAAATATGAAGCTTCATCCTATCCATAAACGGCCGGATGTTAGACGGCCGTGCATCATAAAGTCTCTTCATGCTGGTACTCATATACACATTCTGCAGAGGATGTGAAGGCACGGACAAGATCTTAAAATAAAACGCAAGAGACAGCTTAATCCGTCGAAGATCTAGAGGAAGCTGATGACAGTTAACATAGAGACTCTGCACCGGTGATGTGCGAAACGCACCCGAGCAGATTCTCAATGCCATATGGTGGACGGGGTCAAGTTTTTTCAGAGTAGAGTTGCACGCTGATCCGTATACAACACATCCGTAGTCGATGCGAGAGAGTACGATTTCCTGGTACACTCGGAGTAATGATGTTCGATCCGCCCCCCAAGAGGTGTTTGACAACACCTTCAAGAGGTTTAGAGACTTTTCACACCTCTTCCGCAATTGTAAAATATGCGGAAGGAAAGTGAGCCGACGGTCGAAAATTACTCCGAGGATTCGTACGTCGGGAACTACGGGAATTTGTATATCACGGATGCGTATTTCGGGGTCGGGATGAATACCCCGTTTGCGGCAAAAGTGCACGCAGCAACTCTTGCTCGCCGAAATACTATGACCGTTGGTGTCGCACCACTTTAAAATGTTGTTGACGGCAGTTTGCAACTGTCGGTCAATCATGCGCATGTCCGAACCTTCACAACTGATCTGTAGATCGTCCACGTATAGTGAAGCCTGTATAGAGGGCGATAAAATACTTAAGATGGATGAAATATGACAAATAAAAAGGGTGACACTCAAAATACTCCCCTGAGGAACTCCCTCAGCTTGGGTAAAAGGAGCAGAGAGAGTGCCACCCAGTCTCACTCTAAAAGTACGAAGATTTAAAAACTTTTTAATAAAAGTAGGCAAATTGCCTCTGAATCCAAAATTAAATAAAGTGCGAAGTATCCCATAGCGCCAAGTACGATCATATGCCTTCTCGATATCGAAAAAGATAGAAACTAAATGATTCCTCCGGACAAAAGCGTTTCTAATTTTGCTTTCCAGCTGAATGATGTTATCGAGAGTGGACCTTCCTTTACGGAAGCCACTCTGAAACAGAGGAATGCATTTGCTCTTTTCTAACTGGTAAACGAGACGGGCATTGACCATACGTTCTAGTGTCTTACAAAGGCAGCTCGTGAGTGCTATCGGTCGATAGCTGAGAGGGTTCTTAGGATCTTTTCCAGGTTTTCAAATGGGGATCACTATGGCTTCTTGCCATTGAGTAGGATACACCTGCTCCCTCCATATTCGGTTGAGTGAGTGAGTGAGTGAATGTGGGGTTTTATGGCGCAAGAGCCAAAATTGGCTATACTGCGCCACACGTTTGTTAAAATATTAAAACTATGTTAAAAATACACAAGAAAAATACGATATAAAAATAATATTATATATGTGCATGCCTGCATGCACATATATAAAAAATAAAGGTAAAGATAAAACATTTTAAAAAGTCAAATGAAATATAAAAATCCAATTTTCTTCATAAAAGCAAATAGATTTTGGTGGGGAGATTCCCCCACCAAGTCAGATAAGGTTAAAATAGATGTATGAAAAACGTGATGCGATGATGGTTAAAAA
>BMAU01002651.1:0-59057 GCA_019973935.1 Trichonephila clavipes | reverse complement strand
TAAAAATACATCTTTATTTCATAGAAGTAACATTCACAAAACTCGAGACAAATGGACAATTCAGTCGATTACGCAATCCTTTTCAATCAGTTAAATGGAGAATATCCTAAAACAACCCAGAAATTAATATTCCAACAATATTTATAGTTTAAAATTACTAATATACATGTTTGAATTGTAAAGAAAACAAATGTAAAAACTCTGAGGGAAACTTAAAAGTGAAAAATAGTTTAAAAATTAATGAGGATTTTACCCCCTTCCTCCCGAAATGCATGGATGAAAAGAATTCAGTAACAAAGGCCGATGTGTCTGTATCTATGCCATTAATTTTGAAAAATGCATTGTAATTGATAAAATTTGCATGTAAGAGTGAATTTGTAAGAGAAGATATTATATATACATAATTCTTGTAAGTGAAAAAAAAAATTGATTAAAATAAGAAATTCTCATTCAAAGGTAAAAAGTAATATTTATTAAATACAAAACAGATTTTGTAAGCAAAAAGCAACAAATTTAATAAAACAACGAACAATAAAATGATTGTGCAACAAACATATTACAAGGTAAACAAAAAAAGTTCTTGCTGTTTTATATGACCTAAAAGAACACAACATACAAACAGCGTAGCCTATTAGTCCTTGCAGTAATTAATCACCATTGGCCTCCAGCACCCTCTGCCAACGTGTCTCCAGTTGTTAAATCCCCTTGCGGTAAAAATCGGGGGAGGCAAAGAAGTCCGTGACAGCTTGGTGCACGTCTGCTTCATTGGTGAAGGATTTACTCCGAAGATGATTGTCCAGGGAATAGAAGAGGTCATAATCTGATGATGCAAGGTCAGGTGAGTAAGGAGGATGACACAAAGTCTCCCAACCAAGTCGCTGTATCGTATTCCTTGCCACCCACTTGACATGCGGTCTTGCGTTATGCAATAACAGCACACCCTTTCGATTAACCAGTGCTGGTTAATTCTGATGCAATGCCTGCTGTACACGTTCCAATTGCTGCGAATACAGGTCCGCAGTGACCGTTTGGCCCGTTGGTAGAAACTCATAGTGAACCTTTTGACGACAAGTCCGACAGACACAAAGCATAATCTGACGTGAGTGCATAGGTGGTCCTGCGCTGTGCGGGGCAGTATCCTGAAGTGACAACCAACGTTTGGAACTCTTGGGTGTGTCATACAGGATCCACTTCTCGTCACTGCTCAGCACTCGATTGAATATGGATGCGCTATGGTGGCGAGAAAGCAACGATAAACAGGCTGCCACTCGTTGTTGCTTATGGACTTCCAACAGCGTGTGAGGAACCCACTTGCTCAGCCTGTATGTCTTACCTAAGCGGTGCAGATGAAGTCAGTTTCACTGGAAGTGTTGAACTGTCTTGCAAGTTCACCACACGTTTGACTACTGTCCTCATCGATGGCCGCCTGTAGGGCTTCGTCATCCAAGGCCTGTGGTCGTCCTGTTGGAGCTTTATCACAGAGGGACAAATCTCCCGAACTGAATTTTTGAAACCAATGCCTTGTCGTACGTTCATTGACAGCCCTATCCCCAAACGCTTGACATATTCGGCGACTTGATGCAGCGACTGATAAATCCACTTTGAAGTCGTAAACTAAACAATCCCGAAAGAGTTCCTTCGATATGTCCATTTCAGTTCGCTACTGTGCGAGTTCCGATTGATGAATTTAAAAATAAAGAAAGATAATGCAGCATTAAAAATATTAAGAAAAATTTTATCCATCGGAAACGAAAAATAAGTGCTTAGGATAATATTTTTGTTTACTTTAAACAGAAAATCATACATCATAGGTCTGAAAATTACACTACATACTACTCTTTACAATCTAATTAGACATAATATTGCCGCACGCATAATTTGCTACAAGTCCCGATAGCCGAGTTGGCTGAGCGTTGGAATGAACTTCCTCAGGTCTCGGGTTCGAATCCCGGCCCCGGCAGATTTATCCAAAGACTGGAATTTTGTTCTCGTTTTTAATGTATTGTTTCTCTAGGTTCTAGATGAATCCAGATCATTCTTTAGAGTGCATACTGGGTATTTCTCGAATATTCCGAAGTGTATAAAAGCAGAGTTCATCGCCAGTTGGGGATGTTCTCAGTCCAGTGTTGTATCGAGCTCCAAGCGTTAGAATAAATCTAATTGTTTGTTTAATTGAACTGTGTACTTCTTTCGAACTCCGTGACAAGTTTGGTGGAGGCGCCGGGTACAGAATTACGTCAAACGTGGATAATAGTGACAACCTTCGCAGGAGCCTCCGGTTAAGAGGATTATCCCCCGAATTCGGACTGTTAAAAAAGAAAATAGTAGGAAGAGGACAAAAATGCCGACCGAGCAAGAAGCCAAGCCCGCTGTAGTAACACCTTCGTTACAGCAATGGAGGAGCCCATCGACCTTCCGAGGAGCGCCTGGGGAAGACCCTCTCAAATGGCTTAAAGAGTACGATCGAGTAGCCAACTTTAACAAGTGGGATGACATGATGTGCCTGGCTAACGTTTATTTCTTTCTTGACGGAACTGCGAGACAGTGGTATGTCAACAACGAAGACGCCTTAGATTCCTGGGAAGCGTTTAAAAATGGACTAAGTGGACTTTTCGGTGACCGTCAAAAATATACCAGAAGGGCAGAAGAACAACTAAAATGCCGAGCCCAGCGTTCAGGCGAGAGTACACAGTCCTACATACAAAGTGTATTAGGACTTTGCCAAGAGGTAAATCCTCTGATGAGAGAAGACGAAAAAGTGTCACACCTAATGAAAGGTGTTGCTGAGGATATTTATCAGGCCCTGTTGACGAGAGAAATCAACGACACAGCAAGTTTTATTAAATGGTGCAACTATATCGAAGATATGAAGCAGAAGAGAGTTGGCCGACCGAAATTTGAAAGGCTTCCAAACGTCGTACCGGTTGCATCCCTGACGGATGAGACTGATTTGGTCTCTCTTATTCGCACAATCGTACGAGAAGAAGTCCATCGACTAGTTAACCAGACGCAAGAATCTTTGGACTCCGATCCCCAATCCTTAGAAGAGATCGTTCAAGACGAAGTTGAAAGGGTTTTGGCCCCAGTGTCAACAAAACCTACAGAAACTAGACCACGACCAACATACGCCGCTGTAACCAGGAAATACAGAGCTCCTGTTCAGAAATTCCCACCTGAACCAAGAAAAACAGATGTGTGGAGAACGGCTGACAACAGACCTGTTTGTTTCCACTGCGGACGTCCTGGACATGCAATGCGCTACTGCCGAGAGAGAAAGGCTGTCTTTGACAACTCTCGAAACCGCCGACGGAACTTCGACGACGTTGGCACTGAAGAAGAAATACGCCGACCAAACTCTTCTCGCCGTTTTACGTCAAGTCCCACGAGAGGCCGATCCCCAATACGTCGTTACAGATCCCCGTCGCCATATCGCCGATCCAGTCAGTCGCCAGGCCGTAGGAGCGAGGAAAACTAAGGAGAGCGACCTTCCAAGGAGGTGAGGCCGCGTGTACTGGAAATCCTCCGTCGACCGCCAAGATGACTGGTAACCAACTAGACGTAATAATAGATAAGAAGCCGATACGTGCTCTAGTAGATTCTGGGGCATCGTTTTCTGTCATATCCGATAAGTATCGCCGATTTTTAAAGAAAGTTCTGTTTGCTGATGCCAAGAGCGTTATGCTGAAAGTTGCGGATGGAAATTTTGTTCGGCCGATAGGGAAATGTGTTTTACGTGTCCGTATAAACAATCGAGAACTGCCTTTTGAATTTATTGTTTTATCACATTGTAGCCATGACGTCATCCTAGGATGGGACTTTTAGAGGCGTCTCAAGCCGTTATAGACTGTGGACAAAATGAACTTGTTCTAGAAGACATCTGTCGAGACTCCACAGCGCCTGACGCCTGGAATTTGTATGCCACCAGAGACTATACACTTAAGCCGCATTCTTTAACTAGAATAACAGTATCAGGATATCAAACCCGAGGAGACATAAATGTAGTTCTAGACGGCAGCAAACATTTGCTCTTCGAGAAAAATATTGCTACACCGTCCATGGTATCCACATATCGTAACGGAAAAGTGATGTCTGGGTTACCAACCTGCAGTTCCGAAACCAAATCATCCCTAGAGGAATGTGCATAGGCCAAGCTGAACCACTAAATGAAGGGCATCTATGTGTTATTTCCGACACATCGGGTTGCTTGGATGACCAGCAAGAAACTTCGGAGTCACAGATGAATTGTTCGTTAATGATGTCACCAGAGTTAAGTGACGAACAGAGAAACAAGCTATCCGAACTACTCCGGAAATTTTCTGGGCTTTTCACGAAGACCGACAAGTCGACAGCCGCGAAGACGAATGTGAAACACAGGATTTTTACTGGTGATCATGCTCCAATCAACCAACGAGCCTACAGAGTCTCGCCGACTGAAAGACGCATCATTCATGAAGAGGTTCAGAAAATGCTTGATGAAGGTATCGTCCAACCCTCTGAAAGTCCTTGGTCATCACCCATTGTGCTCGTAAGAAAAAAGACGGTAGTTGGCGTTTTTGCGTCGATTATCGCAAGCTGAATAGCGTCACGAAAAAAAAGACGTTTATCCTCTGCCTCGTATTGACGATACGCTCGACTGTCTGAAAGGTGCCATGTTCTTTTCTTCCATGGATCTCCGATCTGGTTATTGGCAAATAGAAATAGACGAAGCGGATCGTGAAAAGACGGCATTTATTACCCCCGAAGGCTTATACGAGTTTAAAGTCATGCCGTTTGGTCTCTGTAATGCACCTGCGACCTTCGAGAGAATGATGGACAATTTGCTACGCCATTTTAAGTGGACTATGTGTCTTTGTTACCTAGATGACATAATAGTGTTCTCAGAAACTTTTGAAGACCATCTTATACGATTAAGACTTGTTCTAAAATGTCTTCAGGAAGCTGGTCTTAAATTAAATTCAAAGAAGTGTCTTTTTTGCTGCCCAAGAAGTAAAGATTCTGGGCCATCTTGTATCTAGTAATGGCGTTCGTCCCGATCCCGACAAAATAAAAGCCGTAAGAAATTTTCCCACTCCAAAGAATATACATGACATACGAAGTTTTCTTGGCCTTTGTTCATACTTTAGAAGATTTATTAAAGGTTTCTGTTATCTCGCCGAACCTTTGCAGTCGTTGCTGAAAAGTGGCGTGGAGTTTCATTGGGGTCCTGAAGAGGTGGAAGCATTTAACAGTCTTAAGAAAGCACTTACTTCGGATCCAGTATTGGGGATGTACGACGAAAGAGCTTCTACAGAAATCCATACTGATGCAAGCGGGTACGGTATCGGAGCTGTCCTAGTACAAATTCAGAATAATGTCGAGAAAGTTATAGCATACGCTTCTAGAACTCTGACAAAAGCCGAAAAGAATTATTCCACCACAGAAAGGGAATGTCTTGCCATCGTATGGGCTACCAACAAATTTCGGCCGTACATATTCGGAAAACACTTTACTGTTGTAACTGACCATCATTCCTTGTGCTGGCTCATGAATTTAAAGGATCCTTCAGGAAGGCTTGCCAGATGGGCCCTCCGACTTCAAGAGCATGATTTTGACGTAAAATATAAAACCGGTAAGAAGCATAGTGACGCCGACGCTCTTCGAGAAATCCAGTGGAAGAGGAAACGGAAACATCAGACAAATTTTTAGCAGTCACGACGAGTATGAACCTTGCGATGGAACAGAAAAAGGATCAAGACCTTGCGAAATTAAAACTTTTGAGCAACTCATCCAAAACGAAGAATTCAGATTTATCGACGGTATCCTTTGCAGGAAAAAATTTTGATCCAGATGGAAAGTTGTGGTTGCCAGTCATTCTAAACATCTACGAGCAGACATACTAAGGCACTTTCATGACGCCCCCACCGCAGGACACCTTGGTTTCGCGAAAACTTATGACAGGATACGCAAGAGATTTTACTGGCCGGGAATGTACCGAAATGTCGTTCGGTATGTCATGCATTGTCGGGAGTGCCAAAGGAGAAAGTCCGTTCCTCAACGACCACCTGGACGTTTAGTTCCCATCCTCCAGCTATAGCTCCTTTCCATCGCATTGGAATTGATCTCCTTGGGAGATTTCCAAAGTCTGCTCATGGAAACAAATGGATAATAGTCTGACACGGATTACTCAACACGATATGCAATAACAAAAGCCTTGCCGACAGCCGAAGTCGACGAAATAGCGAAGTTCTTACTTGAAGAAATTGTCCTCAGGCATGGAGCTCCTCGAGTAATTATCACAGATCGTGGAGCCGTCTTTCGATCCAGACTTGTTTCCTCTCTCGTCGACTTGTGTAACATTGATCATCGTTTCACAACGGCGTATCATCCCCAAACAAATGGACTGACGGAGCGCTTCAATAAGACCTTGGCCGACATGTTGTCAATGTATGTGGATGTAGAGCAGAAAAATTGGGATGAAATTCTACCATTTGTAACCTTCGCTTATAATACCGCTAAACAAGAGACCACAGGTTTTACGCCGTTCTATTTACTTCATGGTCGTGAAGCGGAAACGACACTAGATACAATGCTACCATTCTGTCCTAACGATTTTGATGACAATAACATCACCAAGATAGCAGCCAGAGCCGAAGAATCACGACAGCTAGCCCGAGTGCACACTCTGAGAGCTCAAGACAAAGATCGTCGACGTTACGATTCCAAACACCAAATGGTATCCTACACTACCGGAGATCTCGACACTGAAAATGAATACGAGAAAGTAATTTTTTTTTAAAATTACATGGTGCCGATGATATACTTTTCTGCCTAAAAACCATGGCACAAATTATGTGTTCACTACTTAATTATATAAACATTGAAAGACATGAAATAATTAACACTTGAGAGAGAACAAACTAACACTTGACAAGCTGAAAATTAACCTTTAAATCAGAGCATGCATAGTGCATGAAGAAACAAATATTAAAAAAACAATAATTTTTAAACATATGAATGGATATTCTGGGTAAAATCTCTAGTTTATTCGCCATGCTGATAAAATGAAAAACACAAAAAAACTTTATACAAATAAACACAGAAAATCATTCTATAAATCTATATGACATTTATATTCTAATATAAGCTTTAGACACCTTTTTAGAATAAAAGTTCTATTCAAAACACAAAATTTAAAAGATCAAAATCACTTTTGTAAAGCTAACAGAAAATAGCTCCCCCAAACTATGCTTCTTCCGAGATTAGCAGATTTTTATAAGAATACATGAATATTAAAAAAAAAATAAGCACTGCCTCTTTTTTAATAACAACCACCTTGAATGAAAAACATTTTTCAAAGTCATAACATATTTCAAATTAAAAGTAATAATTTTGATAAAATATTTTTCAGATATAAAATATAAACTAACAATTTAAAAAACACAAGATCTTAATAGCACAGCTTAAAAGCATCTATTTCCCCAACAAAAAGCTTTTACTTTAAATTGTGAGGCAAAATAAGTGCACATTTTTTTTTAACATACAAGTAAAGTTTTCAACTGATTCCAGATTTATAAAAATAAATTTTTAGATTAAAAATTTATTTTTAACTGAATTATTTTTGTTTGTATGGATTCTGCTATATACATTAACTTTTCCATTCTATTTCCAGTGATGAATGATTATTTAAAAATTAAAACTTATTTAATAAGGTAAAACATAATACTCTCTATTTTACACTTGTTTAATTATTATTCACAGAAACTTTTTCATTTATCCATGTGAACTAGGTGAATATAACTGATAATTAAGAAAATTTTAAGACTGTCAAAGAAATGCATTAAAATGCTAGGCCTCAAAAGGAATTTTTTAAAAGCCAAATATAACTGTGATGCAGCCCACTGTTATATGTGTATAAATAACTTAATGCAAAAATCTATTTCCTAAAATTACAGAAGTGTGCATGTTTTCCCCACCTTGCTTGCATAGTTTCTAAAATGGAAAATTTATTTTGCTATTGCTAAAAAAGCACAGTCCATAAACAATAAACAGTGTCATTTCCTCTCCTAAAAATTAATTCTATTGGGAAATATAACCAAGAACGATAAAAATATAATGGAAAATATATCAATCATTTCAAATTTTAGAAAGTGCGTATATTCCATATTTTATTTTTAACATTATGCATAACACATCTTTTGTTTCATATTTGTAATATGCACGATAACTGTTCACAAAAGAGGAAAAAAGTTTCAATGAAAAATTTGGAACAAATTTTCATCCTCTTAAATAATATGCAGAATTTTTAAGTAAATACCAGGTAGCTGAAATTCAATTAATATCCTTTGCTTTTAAGTTGTGCTAATCAATTGAACAAATTTGAAGGGTTTGTTAGTATCGCACAAATTTTAAATGTTTTAAACATTTTAAATATTAGTGTACAATTTGCAATAAAAATTAACTCTACAAAATTCGATATACAATCTCTGTAAAGAGCTTAAAAATTTCTGATTTATAAAGTAATATTTTGCATATTTCCACCTCTTTCTTCTGTGTATAAACAAGCTATGTGATTCACATTAATATAAAATTTTAATATATTTCAACAATTCACATTCCTATATCTTATTTTCATAAATTTAATTAACATTACACTTCTTTATTTTATGATAAAAACATCTTAAAAAGCATTAAAATATAAAATGAAGGACAACTTGCCGAAACCTACTTGAGACTTAGTCTCAGTTTTTACACACATCTATTGTCAAATCTATATTTTAATATCTGAAAACTTCGAAAACATTAAACATGAGAAATAAAACTTTGATTTCAAAAAATACAAACTCTTAATAGATGAAAAACTTATTTAATTAGGAATTACATTAAATAGACATTACAAGTCAATAGTAAAGAAAACACGTCATACAAAAAAAAGGAAAGAAAATCATAATTTTTTCTCTTTTACATTTAAAGGAATATTTTAACTTGTGACACCGAGTCACACTAAAGCAAATACAGCAAAGTACTAAGAAGAGCAAAATTGATATCAGATAAAAGATGTTTAATTTGACAATTATGACTCAAAGATTGCAAAAGAAATGAAGTAATCAACATGTAGATGATATAAATAGGCTCATCTATATATAATCTTCCAAAAATAGCTCTGCTACAATATTTGCAAAGGGGAAAAATTTCATTTACAATCTTTGTAAAAATTCTAAAAGTTGTGATGATTGTGTCTAGGGTGAGCAGTCTATTTGTACTACATCTGATATATCTTCATTAGGTCTGAAGCCAAAATGCATTACATTGCCTTTTCTATAGCTTCAAGCCATATGCTCGGTAGTAAAATGAACACCTATGTCACCACTGTTACTCACGCATATTGCACCACCATATCCTTGAACTCTGTGTTTTTCATATATTCTAAGCCTGCAACAACTGCATCATGGGCACATATCTAGAAATTAAAAAAAAAAAGTTTTTCTAAAGAAAAAGAAATGTTTCAAGTTTTATTGCTTCAATATTGCAGCACTATTAAAAAGTATATTCAGAAGTAAAAGCAACACAAGGAACCCCACAAAATATGTATAGCTAAATTTTATTTAAATTAAATTCATTATTCAAAACTGAGTTCATATAATAATGAAGCTTTAAAAACAATTGTTAAAGGAAATTTTATTTAAAACATTTCCTTCAAATGTGTTAAATTAAAAAGGCATGAATTTTTAATCAATTGCATCCTTTTGACTTTTAAAAAAGTGAAATATACTTATGGAAATAAATATTTAATTTTCTTTTAATATTTTTGAATACCTTTTGCATACACAGGTTGTGCAAAATTAAAGAACAAAAGATACAGGAATTTATATTGAGCTCTATGAAATAAAGCTCTCATAGAAGAAAATCAAAATCTCCATTTCTTATAAAATTATGTTTGTACAGAAAATGGAATTTTTAAAAATAACTTATGAAGCTAAATAATAATACAGTGAAATTTTAAACTTAAATTTTTCAAACACTGTAAAAACAGTTTAACATATTTTAAAAATATTCAAAATATCAATATGAAATCAAACAATTCCAGTTTATTCACCCTAATAAAAATTATTTTAACATCAGAATGATAACTTCAAAGTAAATGATTAATCATTTATCAATTAGCTATTAAAGAAATAAAAATTTATATTATATTTTACTTGCTTTACATAAAAATATAGATAATTTAGAAGACATACAAATCTTGCTTTTTTTTATTTGGAACAATGATGCCAATTGAAAAAGATGATTTTATTGACATTAATTGTTTACATAATCTGACAACTGTATCTACTCTTGAGTTTTCAAAAACTTCTGATTCTTGTACAACACACACATAATAAGGATAAAATGGAAAATTTTCATATATTTGGTCCCGATTTTCGGCTGTAGTTAATTGATCATTATAGAAATATTTAGAAGGAAAAGAACAAACTTCTGAGTTCTGTTGAAGTAATAAAAGGATTTTTCTGATCAGTCTTTGAAAAATATTAAATGAATCTTTCGAACAATGATCGTCCACAACCCAAAGAAGCTGCAGTTTTTGAAAATATATCAGCTGGAAGCTGTAGAGGATCTCCCACTAAAATTAATTTATTTATATCCAGAGCCAATAGTTGCAAAATTTCCATTTCAATACATTGTGCAGCATCATCAATAATACAGCATGAAAACGAGGTAGCTGAAAATGGTTTGCATGCTTTTGTAAGTAATAACCAAGAACACCAACTAAGGGTAGTAAATACAAAATTTGTGACTTTTCTAACAAATGAAGTGGATAATTTTCCTTATTTGATTTCAATAAGTCAAGCTCGTCTCTCAATTGTTTATATTTTGCTATGACTCTTTAATTTTAACTGTGCTGCATAATTACTTTGGTTTAAAAAAGTGGTACAATATAATTTTGAAATTGATCTATTTCTCTTTCTTTATTTATGATGTTTTCAGCATACTGCGCATCTTAAGTGTATGGTTGCATTTTTTACTAACTTTATTTTGTAGACCAAGTCTCAGAAGCTTAATTTTAAGAGATCTGTAACTTGATCACTCCATTAATTCAACAACTCTGGAACCAATTTCATCAACAGCTGTAGACGAAGGTGCAACAATTAAAACTTTTAATTGGGAGCACAATTATCAAAAATCAATTCATTTAATAATCCATAAATAACATGAGTTTTGCCAGTACCAGGTAGACCTTGTAAAAGAAATATTTTGGACTTGTGTCATTTTTTTGCACCTCAGCACTTATTCCCTCGATGATTGAACTTTGGCGTTCACTAAAACCACTAGTAGAATAAGTGTTAGAATAATTTGAAAAAAATTATGATGGATGAGGTTTGAGTATATTTGAACATAACTATGAAGATTTAAGATTTTGAAAACCATTAACTAAATTTAAATACTTTAAAATAGAACAAATGCCATTTCCTTTCATTATTTTGTTTAGGAATGGATATAATGACTGACGGCATTTGACAAAAACAGAAAATTGCCACAATTCTGCACTTTCCATCCACATTCGATGAATTTTTTTCAATGCAAGATTTATCTCATTTTCATCATTAATTACTATGAAAAAATATATATCCTAACATAGGATGGTAAGAATTTGTATTTTTGTCTTTTATGTGTACAAAATAACCAATTTACCAGTCTCTGGAGCAAAAGACAGTTTATTTATAAGTGCGTCACAATGATATTCTGTCATATCATAATTACTTGTTGAACAGACAATGATAAAATAAAATTTGTTTACAATCCTTTTTTATCACTCCATATTGGTTTTGAATTTTGATATACTTTTCCCCATAATTCCAGCAAAAGCACTTGAGAAAATGAAGAAACATAGTGACCAAAGGAATTGAAATGGAGCGGTAAAGGCTGAACTCCATTATAATGAGGCTTGGTGGTGGCTTACTCATTTTCTGTTGCTCTTCAAGCCATTTATCTTTCCACTCAACAACCTTTTTAATTACTTCTGTGACTTCTTCATTCTCAAATATTTTATTAGAAGTTTCTGTCATTATATCAGAAAAGGTTGCAGATACAGTTAAATTGTTGTATTTCTTATCACTATTGTCTCTGTTTGGATTAATTCTTGACATCTGGTGATTCGATTCCTCATTTTTATTTGGCTTGAAATTAGTTTTCAATGGCATCAAAGATGTGTTTTTATCATACAACTGTTGAGATTTTTTTGAGAATAACAGGTCTTGATTTAAAGGAGAATTTTTATTTCCAGCAAGAGATGAATCTGCAACTCGAACTTTTTCACTCATTGCAGATAAAGTATCATTATAAGTAGTATTTGTATTCTGTGTATATGGTTCACCTTCCATTTGATCAGAATTTGAGATAACAGATTTATGAGAATTATTGCCATTAGTAGCCTGTATTGATGATGAAGGATTAAGTTTTCTATTAACTGAATTTTTTTCTTGTTAGTCGACATTTCAGTGACTAAAACAGCTGATCGTGTGAAGCATATTTATCTGGTTTTCTAGTAATTGATGGAATCTTTTTATTCAAAGAGGAAGTTTGATTCATTTTTGTAGGTTTTGATATTTTTTTTATTTACTGCCAAAGCAGAAAGTTTGCGGATTTTTTTATCAAATGATAATTTTTTTTAGAATTTTTAAAGATGCAAGTGGGCTTTTCTTTGTAAGTGCTCCAATTCCCACACTCTCAGACCATATTTTAGATGTACATTTCTCATTTTTGTCTATTTGTTTCCTCTTTGTTTCTTGTTTGTCATTTTTAGAGTACTTAGAAGAACTTTTAATGTTAGGTAATTCATTTGAGCTAGATGGTGATGGAACTAGAACATTCTGTTCTTTAAACCATTCCTCCCGTTCACGCATTCTTTTTGGACAATGAATTACTTTTTTTGGATTTGTGAATAAAGTTTTACCAATAGGCTGATTTTTTGACTTAATATTTTTAATCTTAAGATAATTCTTGTCAGAAAAAGTAGATGCAGTTTCATTTGAGATTCCAAATTCTTTCATTATTACTCATATTAACTGAATTATTTTTTTTAGAAAAAGGAATAATTATATCATCATGACTACTAACAGAGGAATCACTTAAATGATCCTCGGAACTGTTTGCAGCATGATCATCATTATTTACAAATTCTAAATTTTCAGTAGCTAAATTAGTAATTTTTGAATTAGAAGTAGCAGATTCAGAAGTATAGAATTTATCATTTTGTAGCAATTGTCTCTGATGTACCAATATGTCACTTTCAGCATGTTTATTAAAATTAGATATTTCAACATCTTCTCTGTGATTTAGGACCCAACTCAGAAAGATTTTTTGATGATAAATTTATTTCATTAATGAAAGAATTTGCCTTTTTTACAATCTTGTTTAATGTTAAAGAATTACAAAATTATGGACAGTTCCAATCATCATCATCATCAGAAAGCTCAAAAGTTACAACTTCAGAATTAAAATCTAAGTAAGCCTCATCATCAAAACTAGTAATATTTTCTTTGGTTTCTGAATAACCTAAATTAGAATTTGTAACTTGACAAGTTTCAAAGTTTGAATTCATATTACCTTTTGGCCTGTCATATGATTGACCTTTAATTAGAGCATCATCAGAATTAGCAGAACTTGATCTGGTATCATACACAATCGATACGTCTGGATCTGAAAAAGAAACACTTCTTTTATTTACAAAATATGAGGATTTTAACTATATGTATAAAATGCTTAATCACTATAATCTAGTTAAAATAAAACACCAAGCAAGATAACAATAAGACAGTAAGAAACAAACTAACATATTAACATACTCTTAAGATTAAGATTGCAAAGTTTTAAGAGATGCCAACTTTTCTCCCATTATTTACCTGAAGGGGAGACCTGCGTATCTAGGGACACTTTTATTCAATGCACAAAAACAGAGCCACTGACCTCTAAAAATATGAAACTGATATGTATTCATCATTATACTAACTACCATCCAATAGAAGTTAATATAAGTACTTAAAATAAAAAATTCTGTGAAATTAAAGGTTTTTTTAAAAAATTCAAAAATGGCCCTAGTTACAATGTCATTGCAATTAATATACTTTGTTATTATTTTATTAAAAAAGTTTTTATAATATAAGGACGAAAGTGGCCTTAATTATCTGAACTATTTTGATTTAGTCAAGTTTTTTTTTTTATAATAATTGATTTTATATTTAAATGAGAGGCATGTATATTTTCTGAAACTTTAAACATGCTTGATTTATAAAAAAATATGTTTGCTACCATTATTGTTATTATTTAGGATTTTTTGTTTACCCACACATAAGAATTCATTAACAAAAAAAAATTCTTAAAATTAAAAAAAAACAGAAGCATAATTCTAAATAATTTCTAATAAGCATAATTCTAAATAATTTCTAATAAGCATAATTCTCGAAGTAAATCCAACAGAGGTAGCTGAAAACCAGGGAGAGGTAGAATCTTGACTGACACTCCAGAAAAGGAAGAAATCAAAAACATCATGTTATTAAAATTGCCAAAAACAGAAAGAAAACTTGTGAAAAAACCTGAGTTTGAAATTAAGGCAACTTCATCCATAGAATTATTAGATATCGAAGATTCTCATTTCACTGATGATGTAAATTCTAAAGTAGTTGATGTAAGAAATAGGGGAGACTTGTTCACCTAGGGCCATTTTTTTCAATGCACAAAAACAGAGTCACTGGCCTCTTTAAAAATGTGAAACTGATATACATTCATCATTAGTTTGAACACAATTTTTCTGTTGTCATTTTCATAAGTTTCCTCTTTATCATAAAGAAACTTATTTGAATGAGCAATATTCTTCAGAAATGTAACACTATAGTGTTCTTTAACATCTATTATTTCTACCACTTAAAAATGTTCAGTTTTTTTGCCTTGTATTTTTGTTAAACAAAAATCCCCCTTTTCAATAGTAGTTAATGCATTGCTAGAATAAAATTTAGAAGATAAAATACAGTTAGAAATTATGTAAATTTTTGATGCATATTGGTTACAGAGACCAGGCAGCCATACAATGCAAAAGACATGCCAAATTTCGTTCAGTCATTGCTCGTCATGAATATACTTTTTTTTAATAACATCACAAAAATTCACATAGGCATCAACTCAGCAAAACAGTTGCCAACCTATGTGGTCCATATAACCAATTAGTAGCAATTTTTTTAAAAATGTTAAAATTAATTAATAAATCCAAATGGTAAGCTTTCGCTTTTTTATAAATCAAAAGTAGCTGTTAACTCATATCAAACCATGGGTTGGCAGCTTCTTTTCTGAGTAGTTGCCTACACAAATATTGGCAATAAAATCTGAAAGGATACATTCCCTACAAACATGATGATGGAACTTAATCTGGCATGTTTTCTACATGTTACTGTACTTGGTTTCAGGGTAAATACAATTTTTGTACATTCTAAATCACCCTATTAGAAGTATTTCAAACAAATTTTCAGGTAACATTTTTTGTTGCTATGTACAGAGTTGCAAGAAAATGTTGAATATCCAAACACCGCAAAAGGGAAGATTCCCTCCCCACATTTAAGTCAGACATGAATCAACTTGCAAATGCCATGAAAAGCAAAAAATCTCCCTCCTCAAGTCAAAGAAACAAATGGGGAGAATTTCCCTCTCTATATATATATATATAACCTAAATGGAATATTATAGAAAATTTCAAAATAGGCTTAATTTTTTCTCCTATAAAAATGGATACTATTGCTAATAAGTACTTATCTATTAGTCCATTAACCAGTAATCGGTGACAATTTTGAAGAATTTGCAAAAAAATTTCATGAAGATTGTATCCAATTTGAACACAAGACTACTGTGTTTGAACATACACAGGAATTTTTCTTTCTATTGACTAATGAATATGACAGTATTTGAATTGGCAAAAACAATTTACAGGCTAATACATGAGAGTACCCATAATAGTAATATCTTAGTATGAATTTAATATCACAATTACTAGAATATTGTTAAGCAATATTCCAAATCAACAAAGACACATGATTTAAAATGTTGACTGATTATTTCAAAGTTTTAAAATTACCAATTATTTATTAGTTTCTAGTAAAATTAGAAGTAAGTGAGAGATGTCTGCATTCTTATACAGTAAGACACTGCTTAACGCTGTTTCAGTTTAACGCTCTTTTATTTCAATTGTGGGATTCCCCGAAATTACACACAGCGGTAGGCTTCCCGATATTCGAAGCAGTTAAAGTGTGTTTCTTCTTTCCAGCGGTGTTATACAAAGGTATTTTTATTGTTTCAAACATTTGTTAACGTTATTGTAAGTATAAATTTATATAATATAACGATTGCTATAGTGACAAATATTATGATTTTTAATTTTTATCATGGGTGATAGTAAAAAACATGAAAATAAAGCAACAAGAAAAAAAGCAGGAGCAAATTTTGCCAGAACCAAAGGAAAGACAGGCGTTATGGATGCCTTATCCGCTTAACAACATCTTACAGAGAGCAAAAGGAAAACACAAATTACATTAGACGCCTTCTCGATAAAAAGGCAGAAAATTGGAAATACAGAAGATACTGTATGATCTGAAATGTAAACACATACTGACTTAGAATTTTATTTTTATATGTACATTCATTTATTATGTTTCTATATTTGAAGGAAATACAATTTTATTTTATTGTTATAAAACATAATAAATTTAATGGTAAAATACCTAGCCGATTTTCTACCCATCTTCCCCTAACCCCATTATTTACATGATGAGATAACCTCGTTTAACGCTGTTTCATGTTATGCTCTACTTTGATGGAACGTATACCCTGCGTTAAATGGGGTCTTACTGTATGTATAAATTTGCATAATTTGGGTGATTTACCAGCTAACACTTGTGTGTGTGAATAGAACATTTTTTTTAAAAAAAATATGCTTTTTAATTCCTTGAATAAAAACACTCAAGATACTTATGTATTTTATACCATCAACCAATTTACTCAAATCAAAAGATGTCGTCTAATACATACACAAAAACTGTATTCTTCTATTGCTACAAATCCTAGCATTTGGCATTGCAATTGGTATGCAGGTACTTACGTATTATTGCAATGTTATTGGCCACATTATTCGAATTGAAGCATGTGGTTGCTAAAATTCAGTGCATACAATACATACGAAATCAGAACTGTCAACTTGGCAAGTTAGCTCAAATGTTGGCATTGTTGCAATAATATGTAAGTACCAGTATGCACTATAATATAAATCAAATTATTGGCTATTTGATTAAATAACTTCAAAATATATTTCTAAGAAAGAAAAAAAAATGACACCATCATTTCAACTGTAAAATGGAACAACAAATAGAAAAAAGAATTTTGTGTGTGCTTGAATTTTGTGGCTGCAATGACATTAAACACAAAATTTTTGGTACTTACATATTAATCTGATCACAGTCAAACTTGCACCATGTGAATCGCATCTTGATATCATAACAATAATAGTGAACAACTACTAAAACAGATTCTTGCATGTTTTATTTTAAAAAGAACAAAACAGTCAGATTTTGGTGAAAAGTGGAGCAATTTGGGTGGGGCAAATTTAGCTGCTGTGACATTGATATGCAAGTACCAAATTTCTTCTTAATAAGAACAAAAAATTACATGAAAAATGCAAATTAAATGAAACAATATAGAACATTATATAAATTTACAAATGTATAATTTTAGAAATTTAATAAAGCAATTACAGTCTAAACAGAATTTAATATAGTAATTTTTAATTAGGCACTGAGAGACATATTAGCATCACTTAAGCCAAATTCGCATCCCGCATATCATATCATGATATCATAATAGCAAAAACACATTTTTATGTGTTTTATTTGAAAAAAAAAATCAATCAGTCAGATTTTCGGTGGAAAGTGGCATAATTCGTGTGGGGTAAATTTGACTGCAGTGACATTAATACTTAAGTACCATCAATTATATCATTTTTTAAAATTTTAGAACGAAATAATAATTCTGGAAGTAGTTTCATACTACATCCTTTAGTACTGATTTATCAAAAAAAATTTAACTATTCAAGAATAGAATCAATCAAGTTATTAGCATCTTTTTTATTGCTATATGATGTATGAATATGTTAAGTTGTATCTAGGTATCCCGTTAAAAATTTCTTATAATTAATTACAAAAATGTTTATGTAAGTAGGATAAAATTAGTTTCAGGCATAAAAAGCACATCCATTTAAATAAAAATCCATTATTAATGTTTTTCTTTAAAATGTAAATATAAATTAGTTAAACAATTGTTTGCAAAACCATTTTGTGATAAGCCTTTAATTTGTTTATATATTATCATCAAAATTAATATACAGTGGTGGTCAAAATTGTAGACACTTTTGAAAATTGTCATGTTTTTATGCTTATAGAAAATGCACAAAATGCAGTCTTTTATATCATTTTGAAGAGAATTTAATACTGAATTCAACACAAAACAACTACTTGCAATGCAAAAGAATTATATTGCAATAACTATTGATATACATTAGTTACTGGTGATAGCAGTGAGTTACCAGTGATTAGTGGTGTAGCCTTTATTTTTGATGTGTAACATCTTTCCTCTTGCTTGCTGGATATTTGTTGGAGTGATTTCGTGAAAAGGGATGGATGTGTGTAACAGGAAGAGACGTAAGTGTGCACTATTTGATTTGACCAATGAGAGTGTGTGGTGGTGTACAGCGCATCGGGGTACAGCTCTAGTAGCTATCAAGCACTTGAATGCTTGACTCTAAATTCACAATCAGTCTGTAAAATCTACCCCTTAATTGCAAGAATCTCTATATTAGATCATAGAAAATAAATTGCTTACCTACTCACTAATCCTAAGACCAGCTTTAACCAGTATGCCGTGCCAATCTGGGCACATGCAGCTAAAATTCATATTAATCAAATTGAAGTTTCTCAAAACATCATTCTCCGACAAATTTTAAAAGCTCGATGGTTCATGAGGAATAAGGACCTCAGATTCGCGAGCAAAATGACATCTATCAGACAATTTATCAAAAAATTAGCAACTAACTTCTTTAAAAAAATTGATAATTTTAATAATCCTTTGATGTTGGATATTAAAAAATATATCCCTGATCCTAATTTTAACAGACCCAATAATATTCTTTCTCGGATCCTCCCTTCAATTAAAATTCTTAATTAAATTCATTTCACTCTTCACACCCAACTTAAAAGCTTACTTTGACTTTTTCCCTGAGCCTTCGTAGCCTAAGGGTTATAGTAGCTGACTTGAAATGAATTGCCCCGAGTTAGATTCCCAGGAACTAACTATTTTCAAATTTACACGTTCTTTCCTATTTTTTCAAAATGTATTTTATTTTTTATTAGCTTTTTAAAAAAACTGTTCTTCTGATTTCAAATAATTCAATGTTTCTCTCATTTCTACAACGACTGAGTTCTAAGCTGCATTCCCACTGGTCAGGTCTCACCTCGCCCACCCACTGATCAAAATTTGTTTTCATTCTCAGTGCTTGCACCGTTTTTGAAGGTATTTTTCTAGCACTTAAAGCATTTTAGAAGTTTAAAATTTTAATTTTTTACTCTCATATAAGTATATTTTACTTTTTAAGCATTTTTTTTATTAACAAAGAGCAAGAGTGAATTCGTCACAGTCACTCAAAATCCTAAAGATAAGAGGTTATAGCTTGGAAGAACTACATACTCTGGTCATCCACCCAATGATACTCTAAATCACTTCACACATACCAGCAAGTCTTAGACTTCACCCAGGATAAACTTGCGATACTTACGCTCAATTGTCAAAGGGCTTACCAAACAGATTTCAACGACGTTATTTCATAAAAATGTCCGTTACTCATGGTGTCAGAGACATAGTTAGATAGTGACGAACGTGTTTCGATACCTAACTTCAATTGGTGCATACATTTAAACGACCGGGCCGCAAAGCTGCTGGTGTTGCGATCTATTGCAAACTGAAAAAATCACATGTTGTGACTCCTCATATGAACATTACTTATCGTCAAACAAGTGGACTGGGTATTGTTAGTAACGATATTGGGGGACATATGTGCGGCAGAATGCTTATTTGAAAACGAACAAGCAGTGATTTCGGTGGTCACATACATTTCTTGAAATCAAACGGTACAAAAAATTAAACATTTCCTGCATTTTGTACTTTACCATAAACCAAGGGTGGTTAAGCTCTTTTAAAGAAAACTATCACTCACTTCAAATGATTTTGAGGGTTGATTTTAACTTTAATTTCAGTTTGCCAAAATCTGAGTCACTAATAGCTTTTTTGAATGATGAATTCAAGCTCGAACACAAATCAAAATGTTTCGACAACTAACAGTGGTAATGTTATTGACACTATTTTTCAACGGTTTTTAAATACTTTGAAATCACAAGTATATGTGTCATATTTTACTTATCATGAATCTATTGTCTCCGCTCTTCTCCAAATTGATCAAGAATAATTATTTTTGATAAAATATTGCATTACTCCTTGTGTTATATATATATAATTAAATAAAATTTTCATTAAAGATATCATTATTCGGTGCTAGTTTGATATTGGGGGATTGGTATTAGCGCCAAGATGGGTGATAACATCACAATATGGCTACCTTAATATTTTTATCGCCTGTCGATGTGGTTGCCATGGGGATAACGTATATTAGAAATAACTTTTATTGGTCCTTTCCCACTGTAACCCTATTAACTTCAGACGATTTTAATAAAAATTTCTAATTTCTGTAAAAATTTAACTATTTTCAATGTAATTTTTACATTGTTGTGTCTTCTGTTTAATTCTGTGCAATTTTCGAATATGGATATTTCTAAAATAAGTGAGAACTAGAGTATTTTTTTCTCAGAAGAATAAGTGTTGTGCTTTTAATTATTGCTATAAATCGTTTATTTTCGTTTTATTTTATGTTTTAAAAATGTTTTTTTTTATGTTCTTTGTTCGATGCAATTCGTTGAAGGAACTTGCAGTGCAAGTTTCATATTGCAAGCTTTTCACAACTTTGTAATTTGAATTCTTAATTAATTTTAACATACATTACGTTATTTTATTCCTAATGTAATACAAAATGCAACTATTACTTTTTTAGTAATCATCTAATATTCGTTATTTATAATTGTTTCTTTTAACATTTATTTATAAATATTAATACATATTTTCTTATTTATTTATAATTAATATTGTTATTTATTTATAATTATTATAGTTATTTATTTATAATTACTATGATATTTATTTATAATTATTATAGTTATTTATTTATAACTAGCTGTATGGCCCGGCGTGTTGCACAGACTTTCTGTACTTATATAAGCAAATCTTCAGTAAAATATACTTTTTAGAAATTTCTTTGTGTTATACAGGCTATTGCAGTAGTATATATTTTTCAGAGTTAAAATATACTAACACTCATATGTGCATTGGTAAAATTTACGTAAAACATGACAAATAAAAATGCTAAAAGTGTCTATTTTATGTTTAACATTTTAAACTATCCTTTTTTTTTTTAAAAAAAAAAAGATTATCAGTTTTACTATATTTTTCAAAAGTAATATATAGCTAATAATATTTTGCTAATTATTTTCATATGTGTGTAAAATGAATTTCATATTCAAGAAATATTTTTATAAGTGGTATGCAAATGAAAAAATATAATACAAAAATATATTATGTTCAGTAAAACAATGAAAAAATATTTTGAAATTAAAATTACTTTTATAACTTTAGAGAATGCTTGAAATATCATAAAAGGCATAGAAAATCAGGATGGTAATTAATAATGAACCACAATATATGTGGAAATTGCTTTTATTTATTTTTTACCTTGTAGTGGATGATAGTGGGAAATATACAGTTTTTTCAAATATAACTTCATTTATTAAATTAAAAAATGGCAACAAACAAAACTAATAATCCAACAGCATATACAGAAAGGAAAATAGTTTGTTATGTTCCTGTAGCGCAATGAATAAAATTTAGCTTTTTTTGCAAACATAATATATTTTAAAGAGGGTAGAGCCATTGACGAGCAGTGTATCGCAAAGTAAAAAATAATTTTTTTAATGAGTGTCATTGCAATTTCACTTCACAGAAAAGAATGATTTCATAAAAATGTATATTTGAATATAAGAGAGAAAATTAACTTGCTGAAAAGGTAAATAGAAATGAAAGGATGAAAATATAAATAAAAATTATAACAGAAAAGTAATAACAGTAGTATGTTTCTGTTATAGGAACCATGAGTGAAATAATCTGAAATAGATAATCCAAAAGAAAAATTTATGTCATAAACTATTTCCTTAAAATATTAATATAAATAACATACATTAGGAAGCCTTCAACTGGAAAAAAATAAAATTAGTACAAACTAAAATTGTAAAAAACAGATAAAATAAGCCTATATTGTAATAAACCATTAAATGAAATTTTCTGTAGCATTAAATTAATATCACATGAGGAACGGAAGTAATGCTATCTTAACATCTACATTACATTTAATATAAAATTTAGATGTAATACAATAGTAAAAAAAAGTAAATTAGTAAGGACCAAAATAAACTATCTAAAACAGACCTACGTTGAAAAAAACCATAATGAACCTAATGAGAGAAATAATAAACTCTGTTGATAAAAAATTAACTTTTTAAACAGTACTTTTTTGCAATATTTTAATTAGAAAAATATTTGTTTTACTGTTGCAAAGAACAAACAAATGAGGAAATATAATAATAATTAATTATAGTAGTAATTGAAATATATATACATCATATATGAACATATCAAAGTTTAAAGTTTAAAATAAATAAAATTCAGTTTTTTTTGCAGACATAATATATTTTAAAGAGGATAGAGCCAGTGCAGAGCAGTGTACCCAAAACTTAAAAATAACTTTTTAATGATTGTTCACATTGCAATTTCGCTTCAGAGAAAAGAATGATTTCATAAAAATATATATATGAATGTAAGATAGAAAATTTACATGCTAAAAAGGTAAATAGAAATGAAAGATTGAAAATATAAATAAAAATTATAACAGAAAATTAATAACAGTAGTATGTTTCTGAAAAGGGAACTATGAGTGAAATATAGATAAACCGAAAGAAAAAATTATGTCAAACTATTTCCTTTAAAATATTAACATAAATAACATATATTAGAAATCTTTCAACTGGAAACAAAAAATTAGTACAAACTAAAATTTTAAAAAAATAGATAAAATAAGCCTACATTGTAATAAACCATTTAAATTAAATTTTCTGTAGCATTAAATTAATATCACATAAGGAACGGAAGTAATGCTATCTAACATCTATATTACATTAAATATAAAATTCAGATGTAATACAAAAGTGAAAAGATTAAATTAGCAAGGACCAAAATAAAAAAAAACTATCTAAAACAGACTTATGTTGAAAAAAACCTTAATGAACCTAATGAGATAAGCAATTAACATAATTATAGTGATAATGGAAATAAACATATTATATATGAACAGTATGATATGTACAAAGTATATGATCTTCATAAAACTAAATGAGGAACATATTCAATTATTTTTTGGCTTAAAACTAACTTTTGAGTCACGGTATTACAAAATTAAGCCTTAATTTTGATGAAATTACCATAACCAGTGCTGAACAAACAAAATACTCACGGAAAATTTTAAATATGAAAAATTGAAACATAAGTAAGTATTATGATTGGCAAGTATTTGGCATGGGTCCAAGAATACGTAACGCACGAGACTTGTACTCTAGATTGTAGGAGTAGGCAGCATTTTCTTTATTTTTCCAAATAGTCATTCTTGAAGAGTGTGTGACATTTCTGATATCCAAGTCTCCCTTCTTGATCTTCAGCAGTTTCAGAGATCTTTCCTTGCATCATTTGTAAGCAATTGGACCAATTATTATGTGCCAAGTTTTATACTTCTGGGTTGCTTAGTTTGGGCTGTAGAGGTGAATCACACACGCTTATCTTCTGTTTTATTAATATAGACTATTTCTGTTGTTTATTTATAGCTATTATGTTATTTATTTATAATTATGTAATACGAGTAATCTTATGCATTTCTATTTTTTTACAATTCGATGATTATTCTTTTTTACAATTACTATTAAATTATATTATGATTATTATTTCTAAGAACTGTTATTAAATTGTACTACATGAATATTATATATAATTATGATAAAATAATTTTATAAGATTATATGCTGCATATAATACTATTATTACTACATGGTACTTTTTATTACATATTATTGATATTCGCTATTTATTGATTAATCTAGGTTATTCTCAATCTCTTCTTATATCCTTGATTTGAAATACATTTCAATGTATTTCAAAACAATTCTTTAAAATTATTGTGTATCATTAAATTACCGTTAGGACGTTATATTGGATTCCATTCCAGCAACAGCAAACGCTGCTAGGCGCGATCTCATCGCGCCAAGCAGCGCTTGGTGCAATTACCCCCAATATCAAATTAGTTCCAATTATTCGATAGAAAATTATTTCCAATCATACCCAATTCATTTTTTTCAGGATATAAGTTACTATTGCGTATTTACTAAGATAACATGTCAGATGTTACACATGATATACGACTACTAAAAGGCTCGTTTCTTTTTTTTTTATTACAGCTTCACATCGATATTAAACTCGCATTGAAAATAGTTTTAAGCTCTTTCTTCATTATTACATGATGCCAGGAAACAATTGTAGCCTCAAATCTCTTTTATTTTATGGGTACCTCATTCGGACAAGAGTTTTCAAACGGTGCAACAAATTTTCAGTAGGATTGAGGTCAAGACTGTGTGTGTGTTTCCTGGCGTGAACAACAATGATATTTAGTCAAGAAGCAATGACATAAAATAAAAGTGTAGGTTGGACACCTAGAAAGAGATGTGTGCGAGAAAGTGGTCTTTCTTATGTTTAAATTGCAAGACATGTGGGTGGTTCAGTGATTACATCTGGAGACTGAAAATTTTGTTTTAGATTTCAGGTGACACATTTAATAAAAAATAAAGCAGGAAAAGACCAAAAAAGGAGCGCCACATCTGTTAATGACAGAAGAACAAAAATACTATGTCTTCAATATAGAACTATGTCATCAATGGACTTAGAAGTGATTTGAATGATGCTGATGTTTATGTCAGTTCAAAAATAATCAGGGGAAGAATAGCAGATGTTACACTAAGAGGTAAAATTCCACAAAAAAAAGCCTTATCTCAATTTACATCAGTGGTAAAAAAGACTACAGTGGTCAAAGGAACACATTAATTGGACAAATATGATTAGATCATTGAGTTGTTGTCCTGGCCAGGAAACAGTATTGACCTTGATCCTATCAAAAACTTGAGGCACTGTTTGAAAACTCTTGTCCGAATGAGGTAACCAAGAAATATAAAAGAACTGATTGAGGATATAATTGTTTCCTGTGGCATCATGTAATAACAAAAAGAAAGAGCTTAAAACTATTTCAGTTCAATGAAACATCAATGTGAAGCCATAATAAAAAATAAAAGCTTTCCATTTATCACTGATAACTCACTACTATCATCAGTATCTATAATACATATACTAGTAATGCATATAGATAGTTATTGCAGCATAACTTTTTTTGCATTCCAAATATTTGAATTTTGTTTTCTTTTCGATTGAATTCAGTATTAAATTTTGTTTAAAATGATGTAAAAGACTTTACATTTTGTGAAATGTAACATTTTATACAAGCATACAAACTTAAAAAACAATTTTAGAAAGTGTCCACAACTTTGGGCCACTACTGCATATGATCTATTTCAAGTCTTATTTTTAAAGATTCTATAGGAAAATAAGAGAAAAGCTTTTACATATTTACTTACCTTCAACTGGAACAACTTTGGATTTAGAAGATCTATCAGGTTGCACAAAATCTTCTGTTTTCTTGATCACAGATGTGTAAATACATGGTGTACGATTTAAGCTCATACAAGAAGCACCATCACAAAAATTTCCCGCTTTCTTGACTTTGGTGTTTAATGTTGAAACATGATCATTATTCACATTTTGTTGATCATCACTCAATAAATCGATGGTTTCAATTTTTTTTACACTAAGGGTAAAAGTAAATCTTTTTAAATTAAGATTAGCATCGCCAAATATTATGGCGTCGTTAATTTGTACTTCATACATGCGCATAGCATGAAGTAAGCGTCCGTTGAGATAAACTTTTCCAGACTTATGCAGGCTTTTCACGTAAAATTTGTTGCCTCGCCTATCAAACTCGGCATGGCAAGGCAACACATCCGGATATTGTTTCAAAATTGGAAAATAATCCGAACCAATTATTGTTTGATGGCTTTTCAAAATAATGTTAAGAGGATTTGAATTTCCCCTTTCTTTTTGAAGCAAAAAATATTCCATTTGCAATGTTAATATTTTTATAAAAGAATTAGAACAACAAAGGCTATTGTCATCAAGGTTGATTTGTCGATTCGAGTAAAAAAAAACTATGTGTAATCCGCAGCGGCGTATACTCGGCAGTTTTTAGGGCGAATAACCCTAAAATAGAAACTACCGATAATGAGTGTCATATAAAAATTACACAATATAATTAAAAATAGAAGTAAGAAATTGTACAGAAAAAAAAGTTATTATGAAACTTCTCTTTAAATATATATAATATTTTTTACGATAATCTCAATAAAACAAAAAAAAATTCTCTGCTACTGCCATCTATGTTTTCAGTTGTTGAACAAAACATTACACGTTGAAAAAAACTTTTTTTAATTTAAATTTAGCAAGTTAACAGCAAAAAAATTAAGATCGAGACTGCTTTTCCATTGTCTTTCTTTTAAAATCCATTTATTTATTTCCTCCTCTAATTCTGGCCAGTGAAGTTTCCCACGACTATAGGCTCTTTAACATCGATCCCAATTTTCAAAGTTGGTCTTGTTTCTTCACCACAAACGAATATTCCATTCGCCAGGGTTGAAAACTCTTGCAGCTTCTCTATAACTTTTAACTTGAAGTTTGCAGTGTAACTTAACGCTTTCGCTTCAACATGACGAAAACTTTCAAAGGACATAATACAGTCGGTCGAAAAAATAGTTGAGCGCCGTGACCCTTTCAACAAATGATTGGAAATGGAAAACGATCTTTTTTGAATTGAAAACCATCTCATTTGAAACGAAAACCATGTCAACACCGTATTTTTGTTGTTTTACTCCCACCTTTTCTTTCAAATGGCTCCTTTTACACGACTATTGTCCATTTTCCCGTAATTTTTTACCCCAACTTTGAGTTTAAGGTTTCAATCCAAAAGGGAAATTAAAACGGCTCTTTTGTATGACTATTGTCCATTTTTCACGTGGCTTGCCTTGTCACGAGTTCGAGCCCAGTACCACTAAAGACCCACCGTGTAGGGCAGCGATGCACGTTAAATCTGTCGAGAGCGGAAACGTCCTCCCATTGGTATGGGGTGGTAGTTACGAGAGGAGGGTGCCAGTTCAGGTGTCATCCACGTCACTTGACCATGCTTCAAAATTGCGTGGTTGGTCGCCAAAAGCCCTAGTGTAGCTGAAGAGTGTGACGTTAATATTCAATCAATCAAGTCCATTTTTCAACTAATTTTTATCCCAAAGTTGTATGTAGGGTCTCGATTCAATTATCCCTCAAAGTTCTCCTGAGAGCAACCATGTATGTATGTATGAACAACAAAAAATGTTTCAGATTTCTTCCAAAAATATTTTATCACGAGGCAAGAGAAAATTTTTCATTCCGTCCCAGAGAGACAATTTAGACAGGGGTCATCAACAAATGAAATTTAGGCATCTTGAAGGGGTCAAATGAAATTCATCACATGCCAAATAAAATGTATGCATCCTCCAAATGTATGCAGAGAGACGATTCAAACAGAGGTCATCAAAAAAATGAAATTTAAGCATCTTGAAGGGGTCAAATGGAATTCTTGACATGCCAACTCAACGAGACAAGCCCTCCAATCTTGGTGAGAAAAGAGGGGACATGCCAACTCAACGAGACAAGCCCTCCAATCTTGGTGTGTGAAGACGACAGTTATTAACAAGTAAGTCTAATTCTAAATTTGAGATGCATTCCAATCTTGGTGTAGTAATTGTTCCAAAAAAAAGGAGGACCAAGTCGTCCCCCAATTTTCGAACTTGAAGATTTTGGCTAAAAACATTTGCCAATAAGAATGCCAGAATTTGAATATATTAATCACTTCGAATCCTAACAGTCTTAACGAAAAACAATTTTAATTTGCACGAAGATTACCGATATAAACCTAGAGATTATTTACAGAGAGATAATGAATTCCAACCCCACCCCAGCACTTGAGACACAGTTGAATTTTTATAGTTTTAATTTCAGTTTATAACAATACAAATACCAGTGATTTAACTCTTCAGAAGGGATGGAAATATTCAAAAGGCACAAATGAGCTATTTAAATATCGTGTTAAATGGCAAGTGAGTGAAGATTAACGTCGCACTGTTCAGCTGCACGAGGGCTTTTGGCGACGGACCACGTAATTTTGAACCATGGTCAAGTGGCGTGGACGACACCAGAGCTGGCACCCCCTCTCCTAACTACCACACCACACCAACGGGAGGACGTTTCAGCTCTCGACAGATTTAGCGTGCATCGCTGCCCTACACGGGGGGTCTTTAGTGGTACTGGGCTCGAACTCGTGACAAAGCCAGCCACGATCCGATGCCTATACCACTCGGCTACCGCGGCCACATGTTAAATGGCAAAGTAAACCGGAATGATAGACATTGCAGTAAGAAATTCAAAATGACAGACATGCATGTGTGACTGGCTTATATATAAAACTTAGTTTAAATATTATATTTCTTTATCATCCCTTTTTGAGGCAGACTTGAAGAGAGCGATGAAGAATCTTTTTTTTTTTTTTTTTTTTGTGTAGAACTAATACTGAACTGTCTCCCCTACCCTTTTATTCGATACAGAAAAATCTCATTTTTTATTGCAATTTATGTATTGTAAAAAATCGCTAAAAACAGGCAATTGACCGAGAGAGCACAATCTCTAATCTCCGAGTACATAACTAGTGAACCTTGAAAATAAAAAGGAGAGCCTTCAGTCCCCCCCCTTATTTTTAGACGAATTAAAATAAGACATTTATCAAACTTTACAAAGATTCAGTGGAATTAAATATGTCTCATGTTGTTTAGACAAAAACAGGACAGAAAAATACACGCGTTCTCAAAAAGTTATTAAATATTCCACCCATAACATTATAACTACTTAGTGGTGTCATAAGTTCCAATACAGTACTAAGGGAGCGAAAATAAACTCTTTGAAATCAAATTTTAGGTTGCTATTAAAATTAACATTACACCTTTACCAATGTCTTAGCCAGATTATTCGTCGATGCACACAATACCAAATGGGAAATTTCCTTCCAGAACGCTTAAAACCTTAGCCCACCTTCGCCTCCAATACTGATCACAATTTACAGTCAAGTGGATTTAAATTTTGACAATTGAAAGGCTAATATAATCTGTGGAAAGCCAGTACATTTTTCTCCAACCATCTCTGGATCGTTTTCGCTTTATGAGCAGGAGCAGAAACCTATTGAAAACTCCAGTCATTTAAATAGAACAGGCTTAAGTTCGGGGCTTTCACTTTTGTTGTTTCTATGTCATAGCGTCTGCAAAAACTTCCCCGTGGTTTTCAACTTTCCCACAAAAATGAATCTAAGACTACTTCATACTCAAAACCACATCAAACCATTACAGAAAACCGAACTTTCTGTAAGCATCAGTAGCGCACTCAAGGGGAGTCCTGGGGGTCCAGACCCCCCCCAAAGCCGTTGATTTTTTTCTCTCGATTGATTGCAATTCTAAGTATACAGTACGAAAAGTTTAATTAAGTATTTGCTATTAATGATTAATTTTATTAATTAATGCTAATTATTTATTCAATAATTAGTTTTTACTGTATTTTGTTCCCGAAAATCGACAAAATCAAAAGGAGCATGATACATGAATGGTGAACTTTCGACCCTGGACCCCCTTTTGAAAAATGCCTATGTGCGCTACTGGTGAGCATCAGTGGCGTAACAGAGAATAACAGGGCCCCCTCTTAAGTCCGGTTTTGGGCTTCGCATACTTGTCACTGAGGCTATGGGCCTCTACAGCCCTGGACCCATGCAATGTGAAAGTTGTGAGGGTTTACATTACGCCACTGGTGAGCATCCCCCCATCTCTTGAGCAATCCTTGTATGTACACGCGGCCATTCTAGTTGAGAGATTCTTCAACGTCAAATGTCCATTATAAGTGTGCCGCCATAGTGCTTAGCCTTTAAGGGGCATCTAATGCCTTATTGTTATAAAGTGTGTGTTGTGACCAGTCATTCTTCAATAACCTCTTACTCAGTCTTCGTTTACAAAGAAAAATGCATTGTTCGTTACAACACCTTTATCTCTTTTGCAAGATGAATATTCTTTCGACAAGGATTTCAACTAATCCCCTTCCTAAATCCTTTGTCAGGAGCTAGTGTTCTCACCGAATACAGACGTACTCAACTAAAGCAATCTGCAATGTTGGTCTCAGGGAAAATAATCTTAATTTTCAGTTAACTGTATAATGTTTTGAGGTCTATGAGCCTTAAATACTCCGATGGGATCTTTTTTTGAAGAAACTGCTGCAAGCTTCTGTTCACAACGTTCATTCTACTATAATCGCTTAATAATATACTCTCGACTGACTACACTTTTCTCAAGAGTATTGTATATGATCTTCAGTGATGAAATTTAACATAGCCTACTTAGTTTGAGTCATCGCAAATCTCGAATTTTCGTATCGGAACTTATGACCCGATTAAGAATAACTTGCATTGCCTATAATCAGTGGTCTTCAAGCTGTGTTCCACGGAACCCTGGAGATCCACGAGTGACAAAAAAATTCAAAAGAAACTTATAAATGTGGTTGCAAAATGGATTCAAATTTTCTAAAATGTTTCTATACCCACACGAATTTATATAGCTCTCGTCTCTGTCATTAAGAAACTGAAAACTTTATTCACATATGATAAAAAATACTGTAAAATAAAGTTAATTTTTTACTATAATATAATATTAAATGGTTTTATATATACTATATACATTATTTATTAAATTGTAAATATTTTATTGTTTACTATCTTTATTTTCCCAAGATAATTTTATACTCTTTAGTACAATGCCTTGCAAAATTAAATAGTTTTCTAATGGAAAATCCACCTTTATACATTTGTGGAAAAATACTTACAACATAAACAGTTTCGATGTTAAATATCTAAATTTAAGCAAGAACAGATTCTAAATTTTATGTTGAAAATTCATGCAAAATACACAGTATTTCTCACATAGCTGTAAACATTTTAACTCCATTAATAACGATGTGTATAAGTGAAAAATATTTCTCTATGTGAGTGGCTACAAAAACAAAATATAGAAACAAATTAAACTCAAAATATGAAGTGCGACTGAAGATAATTTCAATACACCTAGCCTTAAGACTGCACAGTCTTGAGCACACATATCCCAGTTACTAATCATAATGCATTTTTAGGAGAGAATTTAATCACACATTAATATTAATGAGTAAATTATATTAAAAGTAGATTAACATTTCGTATTTATTCTAGCGTATGAAAATTTTGTATTATTTTTTTTCTAATATTTAACATCTGCAATGCATCATGCAATCCGGATTAGTATTTCACAGTGGCTTAGACATTTACTTACTACCATGGTAAAACAGATATCTAGTTGTTCAATCATATTTTTATCATGAATTTTGAAATTAAAAATTTTATAAAATCTAATAATAATTCAAGATTAATGTGTTGAAGTTTAAAATATGGTTATTAATGCAAAATTATAGTTTATTACCTTATAGCATTAAAATCTTTAGTTTAAAATAATAAAAACGGCTCCGGCTTTAATTTCATTAAATACTTTATTTTATTTAAAACTTTAATATTTCAAAATCATTATTTATTAATTTAAATTGTCAAAAATAAAATATGTGCTTTGCTATTTTTTGTAAAATGATTAACTAATTTTTTATCATTCGATTTTATTACTAGAAATTTACTTTTTTACAAGAAAAAAGGCTATCATCACGATATTTTGGTCACCACACGTTTGTTAAAATATTAAAACTATGTTAAAAATACACAAGAAAAATACGATATAAAAATAATATTATATATGTGCATGCCTGCATGCACATATATAAAAAATAAAGGTAAAGATAAAACATTTTAAAAAGTCAAATGAAATATAAATATCCAATTCTCTTCATAAAAGCAAATAGATTTTGGTGGGGAGATTCCCCCACCAAGTCAGATAAGGTTAAAACAGATTTATGAAAAAACGTGATGCGATGATGGTTAAAAACTGGACAATCGATTAAAATGTGATGAACAGTGTAAGAGACATTGCATGAAGGACATTCAGGAGCGCGTTCTCCAAACAACAAATGCCTGTGAGTGAAGCGAGTATGACCAATGCGAAGACGAGTCAATTTGACATCAGTTCTTCGCATTGGCATCACAGGCCATGCTCCTATGACAGGTTTCACGGAGTGCAGTTTGTTATCCAACTGCTTACTCCATGATTCCTGCCAGATCTTAAAAATATGATGTATGATGACGCGCTTCATATCCGATAGCGGAACAGCTAGCGGCAGATGCGTCGTCGCCGACTTTGCCGCGCTGTCCGCTTGCTCGTTGCCTATGATTCCTACGTGACTTGGTAGCCAGCAAAACACGATATCGAAACCCTTGCTGTAGAGTCGACTCGTAATGTCGAGTATTGTACATACCACTGGATGGCAGCGATCGTGGTAGTTTTCAAGCGCTTCGAGTACACTCATGCTGTCAGTATAGATGCAGTATTTACGGGGCATAGTGGAGTCGATTAATTGAAGTGCACGGTAAATGGCGACAGATTCGGCAGTGAAAATGCTGCAAGAAGTGTCGAGCCTATAACCGTGCATAATATCTTCAATCACGACTCCACAGCCAACGTAATCTGCACGTTTCGAACCATCAGTGTAGATGGCCGAATAACGACTATACTGACTGCGGTGGTAGGCGAAGACGCGTTGAAAGACGACAGGCGCTAGATATTTTGGTCAAAAATGTCTACGTAATTTAACATTTTGCAACATAATAATAATTTGTAGATTTAAACGTCCAGAAATTATCAGTTGAATTTAAAAATAGAGAAAAAAAAAAGGGTCCGACGGATCGTCGGTATCCCATTTGAATCGAGTAGCATGTAAAATCCATTGTATTCATGGTTTAAAAAGAAAATACTTTAATATTCTACAATATATTATAAAAAAAAATAGCAGTCGTGGGACTGCCGATAGAAGTGAAAACGGAACTATTAAGTTGAGAGTAATTAAAACTATATGCAAAAATTATATGAAATTTTTTATGTTTTATTTATTAGTTACATATGATGGGTTAAACAAATCATGAACAAAATATAAATACAAAGTGGTTGAAAAAATAATTAATATACAATTATCTTAATTATACATAGTATTTATATTTACACGAATTTCAATGAAGTCAATTTTGAACATTATTTTCATTATTTACATCATTGTCATCATTAATTTCGACAATACTTAGATTATCTGTTCGTTCAATCATTTCATTGTATTCTAAAAAAGATACAATAGGTTTATGGTAACTGAAATAAGAAATAAAAATGTTTGATTGAAATTTATCTAAATATCGTATAAAAACAGCATCGATAGTCGTTTTATACTTTGTTGTACTGACTTTTCGATCATTAGACATAGTCAAACCTAATGTTTCATTCAAAAATTCAATTAATGATAAATTTTTGTCATCTGCGAAGTTAATATTAAAGTCTCCGCTTATATCATAGGTATGTCGTCAAATTTTTCGCCAAATCTTTTTTCGAGTAATTCAGAACCTTCTTTTGTGTAAATCATTAAATTTTCGAATAAAAATTGTTCTATCTGTTGACATCTTCAAGTTTTTTTCTCGTGGGATTAAGGATCTAAACAAGTATAAAAAATAGAAATTTAGAGATTTTAATTATGTTACAATATTTTTTCTAATAGTGAAATTAAATTATATAAGTTCATAAATAATTATTTGGCAAAAAATAACAAAGCACGTATTTTATATCTAACAAATTACACAAACAAACAATAACTTCGTAAAATTGAATTTTACAATAAATGAACATATTTCATAAAATCTGAAATTATTATAACATTTTTTTAATTTTCCAATTTTAAAATCCACGAAAAAAAATATTATCAAATAACTAGAAATCTATTTTACCACGCTAGTAAGATAAATCTTATACCGTAATAATACTCATTTCATGATGAAGAGGTTAAATATTAAAAACATAATTAAAATGAATAATGCTAAATTTTAAATACAAATATTCGTACAAATATTAAAAATGTTTAAAAATATATTCGTTGTTTTCATTATTCATTTATCTGTATAAAAATATTAATATGTTTCATACTCACTTTTATACTGAAGTCAATGAATTTAAATTCAATAAATAAACAGTCATCCTTCAATTAAATAATTACAATAATAGTCAAATTAAAAATTCACTTAAATAAACAAAATCCAGTACACACAAGTTGAACTTCCCACGTGGTCAATTTAACTTTACTTATGTATATAACTACACTCTAATACTTAATGTACAACGCGTCACATTTACAATTACAGATGTACTGCTACTATAACGTATTGGTGACGTGACTCACAAAATTATACTTATCCAAAAAGCGTCCAACGCGCACATAATACAGTCAGAAATAGTCGATGTATTAGTGTATACGTGTACACAGGCTACTGCGCGTGCGCTAGTCTGGAGATCATTAGCATGTCGGTGACGCGAACCGAGGATTTTACCCTCTACCAAAACGCTCAACGCGCGTAAAGAAGTTTTCACTTCAAAAAAAAAAAAAAAAGTTACAAATACAAATTACATCGGTGCAAAATTTCATGTTTTAAAAAAACAATAAACAGCATTTCGACAAAGTCGATACAGTACGATCATTTAAAGAGAATTTAATTGTGTGTTTCTGTATGTACGAAATACTAATTCCGTAATTTACTTTTAAAATTATTCTTGACAAGTATGAATGTACATACTGTTGAACATAACATTTTAGAGGAATAACATTCATGAAAATACGGAAACTCTAGAGCATTTAACCCTGTCGAACTCTTAAGTTGGTGAAACAATTCAATTGGTTTGGTTTGGTTTGGTTTGGTTCATTTTTAATGGCGCAAGGACCAATTTAGATCATACTGCGCCAAGAGAGACAATAAGAACAGTTATATAATATTTGCAGGCCATAAAGCCTTAGTCGGGCATAATCTATATGCCTTTCGTAAAATCTATAGATTAAAATTAGATATGATTAATGAAACCCTTGATGCTTATGAATTTAAATACAAGTGAGGAATTGATGCTATTGTTTAAAATACTGGATATAGTAAAATCAACAGAGTTAAAAAGCTGATGTCTAAGATGATTTGAATGCGGACAATCAGAGAGTATGTGTTTTACCGATAGTGAGACATTACATTTCTCGCAATAGGGTGGTGGTTCACCCAACAGGAGATGCCTATGCGTTAGGCAAATATGTCCTAGGCGCAGCCTAGTCCATATCACCTGCTCACGGCGATTGCTTAGTGATGGCGCAGTTGGAGCGAGAATGGGCATGATGCTATGCAACTTATTTTCAGTTTGTTGGTCCCAGTTTGATTGCCATACACTTTGCAGTTTCAGCCTGTGAGTGAGTGAGTGAGTTTTGGGGTTATTGGCGCAAGAGCCAATTTTGGCTAAACTGCGCCACACGTTTGTTAAAAGAATAAAACCATGTAAAAATACACATGAAAAATATAATTACATAAAAATAATTATATATGTGCATGCCTGCACGCACATATATATAAAAAAAATAAAGTTAAAGTTAAAACATTTTAAAAAGTCAAATTAAATATAAAAAACCAATTTTCTTTATAAAAGCAAATAGATTTTGGTGGGAGATTCCCCCACCAAGTCAGATAAGGTTAAAATAGATGTATGAAAAAAGGTGATGCGATGATGGTTAAAAACTGTACAATCGATTAAAATGTGATGAACAGTGTAAGAGACATTGCATGAAGGACATTCAGGAGTGTGTTCTCCAAATAACAAATGCCTGTGTGTGAAGCGAGTATGGCCAATGCGAAGACGAGTCAATTTGACATCAGTTCTTCGCATTGGCATCACAGGCCATGCTCCTATGACAGGTTTCACAGAGTGCAGTTTGTTATCCAACTGCTGACTCCATGATTCCTGCCAGATCTTAAAAATATGATGCATGATGACGCGCTTCATATCCGATAGCGGAACCGCTAGCGGCAGATGCGTCGTCGCCGACTTTGCCGCGCTGTCCGCTTGCTCGTTGCCTATGATTCCTACGTGACTTGGTAGCCAGCAAAACACGATATCGAAACCCTTGCTGTACAGTCGACTCGTAATGTCGAGTATTGTACATACCACTGGATGGCAGCGATCGTGGTAGTTTTCAAGCGCTTCGAGTACACTCATGCTGTCAGTATAGATGCAGTATTTACGGGGCATAGTGGAGTCGATTAATTGAAGTGCACGGTAAATGGCGACAGCTTCGGCAGTGAAAATGCTGCAAGAAGTGTCGAGCCTATAACCGTGCATAATATCTTCAATCACGACTCCACAGCCAACGTAATCTGCACGTTTCGAACCATCAGTGTAGATGGCCGAATAACGACTATACTGACTGCGGTGGTAGGCGAAGACGCGTTGAAAGACGACAGGCGCTACAGTGGATTTACTGTAAGTGGCAAAAGGGTTGATATAATGGAACCGTGGCGTATTCCAAGGTTGGAATAGGAAAAGGTTCCTTTGCTGGATACGCACGTTAGGCAGGTCGAGTTCAGAAATATGAAGCTCCATCCTATCCATAAACGGCCGGATGTTAGACGGCCGTGCATCATAAAGTCTCTTCATGCTGGTACTCATATACACATTCTGCAGAGGATGTGAAGGCACGGACAAGATCTTAAAATAAAACGCAAGAGACAGCTTCCTCCGTCGAAGATCTAGAGGAAGCTGATGACAGTTAACATAGAGACTCTGCACCGGTGATGTGCGAAACGCACCCGAGCAGATTCTCAGTGCCATATCGTGGACGGGGTCAAGTTTTTGCAGAGTAGAGTTGCACGCTGATCCGTATGCAACACATCCGTAGTCGATGCGAGAGAGTACGATTGCCTGATACACTCGGAGTAATGATGTTCGATCCGCCCCCCAAGAGGTGTTTGACAACACCTTCAAGAGGTTTAGAGACTTTTCACACCTCTTCCGCAATTGTAAAATATGCGGAAGGAAAGTGAGCCGACGGTCGAAAATTGCTCCGAGGAATCGTACGTCGGGAACTACGGGAATTTGTATATCACGGATGCGTATTTCGGGGTCGGGATGAATACCCCGTTTGCGGCAAAAGTGCACGCAGCAACTCTTGCTCGCCGAAATACTATGACCGTTGGTGTCGCACCACTTTAAAATGTTGTTGACGGCAGTTTGCAACTGTCGTTCAATCATGCGCATGTCCGAACCTTCACAACTGATCTGTAGATCGTCCACGTATAGTGAAGCCTGTATAGAGGGCGATAAAATACTTAAGATGGATGAAATATGACAAATAAAAAGGGTGACACTCAAAATACTCCCCTGAGGAACTCCCTCAGCTTGGGTAAAAGGAGCAGAAAGAGTGCCAGCCAGTCTCACTCTAAAAGTACGAAGTTTTAAAAAATGTTGAATAAAAGTAGGCAAATTGCCTCTGAATCCAAAATCAAATAAAGTGCGAAGTATCCCATAGCGCCAAGTACGATCATATGCCTTCTCGATATCGAAAAAGATAGAAACTAAATGATTCCTCCGGACAAAAGCGTTTCTTATTTTGTTTTCTAGCGTAATAATATTGTCGAGAGTGGATCTTCCTTTACGGAAGCCACTCTGAAACAGAGGAATGCATTTGTTCTTTTCTAACTCATAAACGAAACGAGCGTTGACCATACGTTCCAGTGTCTTACAAAGGCAGCTCGTGAGTGCTATCGGTCGATAGCTGAGAGGGTTCTTAGGATCTTTTCCAGGTCTTAAAATGGGGATCACTATGGCTTCTTGCCATTGAGTAGGATACACCTGCTCCCTCCATATTCGGTTGAATAGGTAAAGGAGACTTACTAGTGAATCCTCGTTCAAATGGCGAAGCAATTCATAGGATATTCCATCAGGACCTGGACTAGTATTGTGGGCCGATGTTAAGGCTCTCTTCAATTCAAACATGTGAAAGTCACAGTTATATGGTAAAGGTTGTCGGCACCTGAAGTTGATAGGTGTCCGCTCTAAACGATTCTTAGTCGCCTGGAATGCAGGGCTATATGAATCGGAGCTGGACACATTAGCAAATGTTTTGCCAATCAAGATGGCCACATCTAAAGGCGACGAAAACAAAGCAGTAGAAGTTTCCAATATCGGAATGTTAAATTCCCGATAAAGGCCATTCGCTGCTTTGACCTTTCTCCATAACTGTTGGCTGGTAGTGGACGATGTGATTGAAGACACATACTGGATCCAAGATTCTCTCTGGCATTGACGACGTATTCTACGAGCTAACGCTTTCGCACGTTTGAACGCTATAAGGTTATCAGTTGTGGGGTACCTCCTGAAAATACCCCACGCCCTCCTTTGTTCCTTTTTGGCTTGTTGGCAGGAAGCGCTCCACCATGGTTTGCACAGCTTTCGAGGGGAATTGGATGTTTTGGGAATGGCTGCATCAGCAGCATTCCGAATAGCTTCAGTGACATTGAAGACTGCTTCATCAACTGCCCTGTTCTGAACCATTGTGCCTGAGATAATCGCTAACCGTGTGAATTTATCCCAGTCCGCGCGATGAAAATGATAAGTGGGGGGACGAAAACGTGTCCCCGCACCATTAACATGCGAGACTAGGAGAGGGAAATGATCGCTGTTGTGCAGATCGTTTGCAACCTCGAAATTCAACATCGGTAGCAGAATGGGCGAGCAGATGGCTAGATCGAGGGAGTGGAATGTTCTCGTGGGAGCATGGAAATAAGTCTTCTCGTCGTTGTTGAGCAGACAGAGACAGTGATCCGAGATCAACTGTTCAATCTGTCGCCCACGAGAGTTTGTATCATCATGCCCCCACAAAGGGCTGTGTCCGTTAAAGTCACAGAGCAAAATAAAAGGAGCTGGCAATTGGCTGACTAATTGATTCAAATCCACTTGTGGCACAACATCGTTGGGTGGTAAATAAACACAGCAGACTGTGACTAAAGAGTGGATGTGAATCCGAACAGCCACAGCCTGTAATGATGTGTGCAGTGTGACGACATTACGGGGATACAGAGTAGATGTGAAGAGGCATACACCCCCGGTTGGAGATGTATCGCCATCTACATCCCGTCGTACACAATTATAACCACGCACTTGCATTGTCATGGTACTCTTCAGAAATGTCTCCTGAAGAGCAACGCATGCGGGCTGGTACGTGGATATGATGGATTTGAGATCATCAAGTCGAGTTCTTAGACCACGGCAGTTCCAGGAGATAAAAGAGGGCATCAAGTCTTCGCACTTGCTCCTCGCAGGGAGCCAGAAGACGAAGGTTTGGGCGACAGATCATCCAGTAAACTTTCGTCACTTTGGGATGCATGGATTTCCATGACATCCTCCCCCATGTCATGGGGTTTCTTGGAGAGGTTCGACCTCTTTTTCTTATTAGCTAGTACCCCAGTGAGTGAGTGAGTGAGTGAATGTTGGAGTTATTGGCGCAAGAGCCATTTTTGGCTAAACTGCGCCAGACATTCGTTTTTTGATTAAAAGTATAAAATAACCATAAGGTTTGATAAAATTACAATTTAAAAAATTGGTAAAATCTAACATTTTAAGTATAAAAATAATTTTCAAATGAAGAATACAGAGATAAGCGGGGAAGTCCCACGAAATCTGATAAATAGTAAAAAAGGGTTATCTTCTGCTTCTGGTTGGAGTTAACAGCAATGATCTCTTGAAAAATGTCTTCCCATCTTTTCTTACATAATCAGGGTTCGATTCGATTGCATCTTCGTCCACGTCGTATACAATCATATCCTCTTCATCAGTAGAATATTCCACTGGAGCCGGCTTGCTAGGTCTGTGTTGAGCCATTTTTATATCAATTATTGATTTAAGCACTTCTTCTTTCCTTTTTCTATCCCGAAATTTTGACTTTTTTTTTTCAAATTCTGTGTTGAAGATGCAGAAGGGGTTGAATACTGGAGTTGGATGTTCTTCCTTGAAGCGGATATGATTGATGAAGATGGTTCGATAGGTGTGAACATATTACTGGTGGTGGAAAGTAGAGTATCAGACACAGGTATAAGGTGCGGAGGCTCTGATATTGTAGCTGCTATAGAAGATGTGGAAAGTAAGAGGTCTGCCTGAGTGGCAGACGACAATGTGGAAACTGAATTAGACTTATCTGGCTGCGGAACGGATAGTAAAGGTTGAAGTAATTGCAAAGGCGGGCATTTAATTTGTGTAATATTTTCGTCCGTTTGGGTTGTACTGGTAACAGTTGAAGGTTTGGCAACTTGGGCGTAAGATTGGGATAACTGTGGTGCTATTAATTTTCGGGCATCAAGGTATGAAATATTTCTATTGGTTTTAATGGCTTAAATTTCTTTTTCAGCTTTCCATTTAGGACACTGTTTTGAGTCAGAGGAGTGAGGCTGTGAACAATTGACGCATTTCTGCGCAAGACTGCAATCTGCGGAAGAATGTCCAACAGATGCACATCTTGAGCACGTCAATTGCCCACGGCAGGCTATTTGTGAGTGTCCGAACCTCTGACACTTGAAGCAGCGCAGAGGATTCGGAATGTAGGCACGAATATTACAGTTTAGATAACCAGCTTTGACAGTGGTAGGTAGTTTCGGGCTATTGAACGTAAGAATTAAATGTTTTGTCGGAATGATATTCGAATCTTTTTTGTTCATATTACGCCTGACTTGAATCACACCCCATGATCAGAAAAACCTTCAAGTATTTCCGATTCAGGAGTGCTCAGCAAGTCAGGTTCAGAAATGACACCTCTGCATGAGTTTAGAGTTTTATGAGGACTTACATTTACCGGTGAATTGAGAAATGTTTTCGCAAGTAGGAAGGACTTTGTCTGCGTAGAAGAACTGGTTTCAACAAGTAGATCACCGGATCGCAATCTTTTAACCGATTTCGGCTCTCCACCTATTCCCTTCAGAGCTTTATGTATTGTAAATGGTGATTGAACAGACATGGCATTGTTAGGCAAGGAAATTAACAAAAATCTCACATGTTGAGCAGTTTCGTCGATTGAAATGTTGGGCAATACAAGGCCTTTACCCTGGCACAGCAAAATTGGATCCATATAAGTAGAGAAATAAACTTCATCCTGGTGTGCCTCCACCCACCACGGAGTCCAACAAAAAGGCAGTGTGCCGGTCATCTGGCAAAACCAGGCACGGCGCTTACCTGAAGTACACCCAGAATATAATGCTACAGCATCAGGGCGAGGATCCAACGGGTAAACCCGACACCCCTTATCTGCAGCACTAACCCTACAGCAGTGTCTCTTCGGGGACTCCGAAGAGAGGTACCACCAGCCGATTGACAGGAGCGGGCTCACTCCTGCCTCCCGTCTACAGCGAAGCGTGGGCCAAAGGTAATCCCAGGACACCATTTTCCTCCTTACGGGACGCCGCACACGGCAAACATGCGGGTCGGAAAACCAACGGTGTTAGTCAAAAACAAATAAAGCAACACAAATCAAAAGATTCAAAGAAATATACGAAAAACAAACTAAACGAACGGAACACAAGATGTAAATCAAAATATGTTAATAAAAAATAGGAAGTTTTTTCAGTGGAAAAAACTAAATTTGAACAATGTTAATTTAGAAAAATGGGCTGTGGTCTTGACCGGAAAAGAAGAAAAGGGAAATTTGGATGGCAAGATAAAGGGCCAAAAATAGAGAAGGTTCACTAGGGTTCCCCGGGTTCGTGAAGCCCGTGTTTACCAAAGACAGTAAACCCCTAGGGAGAAGGAAAAGATCACTAGGGCACCTCGGGAGCGTGAAACCCGTACTCACCTAAAGAAGGTGAGCCCCCTGAGGGGAGCTAGTACCCCAGATTCTTTTATTCGAGTTTTTCGAGTTTTTTTGACATTGGGTGGAGTGGATACCGGCATACTTGTATCCACTGTAATGAAGTTAGGTTTGGTTTGGTTTGGTTCATTTTTAATGGCGCAAGGACCAATTTAGATCATACTGCGCCAAGAGAGACAATAAGAACAGTTATATAATATTTGCAGGCCATAAAGCCTTAGTCGGGCATAATCTATATGCCTTTCGTAAAATCTATAGATTAAAATTAGATATGATTAATAAAACTCTTGATGCTTATGAATTTAAATACAAGTGAGGAATTGATGCTATTGTTTAAAATACTGGATATAGTAAAATCAACAGAGTTAAAAAGCTGATGTCTAAGATGATTTGAATGCGGACAATCACAGAGTATGTGTTTTACCGATAGTGAGACATTACATTTCTCGCAATAGGGTGGTGGTTCACCCAACAGGAGATGCCTATGCGTTAGGCGGGTGTGTCCTAGGCGCAGCCTAGTCCATGAGTGAGTGAGTGAGTGAATGTGGGGTTTTATGGCGCAAGAGCCTAAATTGGCTATACTGCGCCACACGTTTGTTAAAATATTAAAACTATGTTAAAAATACACAAGAAAAATACGATATAAAAATAATATTATATATGTGCATGCCTGCATGCACATATATAAAAAATAAAGTTAAAGATAAAACATTTTAAAAAGTCAAATGAAATATAAAAATTCAATTTTCTTCATAAAAGCAAATAGATTTTGGTGGGGAGATTCCCCCACCAAGTCAGATAAGGTTAAAATAGATGTATGAAAAAACGTGATGCGATGATGGTTAAAAACTGGACAATCAATTAAAATGTGATGAACAGTGTAAGAGACATTGCATGAAGGACATTCAGGAGCGCGTTCTCCAAACAACAAATGCCTGTGAGTGAAGTGAGTATGACCAATGCGAAGACGAGTCAATTTGACATCAGTTCTTCGCATTGGCATCACAGGCCATGCTCCTATGACAGGTTTCACAGAGTGCAGTTTGTTATCCAACTGCTGACTCCATGATTCCTGCCAGATCTTAAAAATATGATGCATGATGACGCGCTTCATATCCGATAGCGGAACCGATAGCGGCAGATGCGTCGTCGCCGACTTTGCCGCGCTGTCCGCTTGCTCGTTGCCTATGATTCCTACGTGACTTGGTAGCCAGCAAAACACGATATCGAAACCCTTGCTGTACAGTCGACTCGTAATGTCGAGTATTTTACATACCACTGGATGGCATCGATCGTTATAGTTTTCAAGCGCTTCTAGTACACTCATGCTGTCAGTATAGATGCAGTATTTACGGGGCGTATTGGAGTCGATTAATTGAAGTGCACGGTAGATGGCGACAGCTTCGGCAGTGAAAATGCTGCAAGAAGTGTCGAGCCTATAACCGTGCATAATATCTTCAATCACGACTCCACAGCCAACGTAATCTGCACGTTTTTGAACCATCAGTGTAGATGGCCGAATAACGACTATACTGACTGCGGTGGTAGGCGAAGACGCGTTGAAAGACGACAGGCGCTACAGTGGATTTACTGTAAGTGGCAAAAGGGTTGATATAATGGAACCGTGGCGTATTCCAAGGTTGGAATAGGTGAGTGAGTGAGTGAGTGAATGTAGGGGTTAATGGCGCAAGAGCCAAACCTGGCTATACTGCGCCAAACATTCGTTAAAATATTAAAATGTTTAATAAAATGTGTAAAAAGACTGAAAAAACGGTAAAAGTTCAAATCACGTATGACTTGTTTTCAAATAAGAAAAGCAAACAAGTCAGACAAGATCTAAAGACAAAAGTATGAAAAAAAAATCAGTAAAAATTTTATTTTAAAAAAGTTGAAACAGTTCATGTCAATAAAAATATAGTCACTTTTTATATTTCGTAGGGGTTATACATGTATATTTCGCAATATCCTTTTTTGATGCTCCTACAGTACTGCAATTTTTCGGAGATTCTATCTCTTCTCCCATGTCGTATACAATGGTGTCTTCCTCGTCTGTTGTATATTCCACAGAAGCTGGTTTCTGGGTCTATGTTGAGCCATCTTAATCTCAAATACTGTGTCCTTCATTTTTTTCAGTATTTCTTTTTTTTTCTTTTCTCGCTCGGACTTTTGAGATTTTCTTGGTATCCTGTATATTAGATGCAGAGGGTGCTTGAATAACGGAGTGGGACGAGGAAGGGGTATGATTGGGGAAGAAGTTCCAATAGAGGTAAACATATCATTAGTGGAAGGTGCGTTAGAAGATGTGGAAGATAAGAGGTCTGCCTGAGTGGCAGACGACAATGCGGAAACTGAATTTGACTTATCAGGCTGCGGAACGGATAGTAAAGAGAGGTTGAAGTAATTGCAAAGGCGGGCATTTAATGTGTGTAATATTTTCGTCCGTTTGGGTTGTACTGGTAAAAGTTGAAGGTTTGGCAACTTGGGCGTAAGTTTGGGATAACTGCGGTGCTATTAATTTTCGGGCTTCAAGGTATGAAATATTTCTATTGGTTTTAATGGCTTGAATTTCTTTTTCAGCTTTCCATTTAGGACACTGTTTTGAGTCAGAGGAGTGAGGCTGTGAACAATTGACGCATTTCTGCGCAAGACTGCAATCTGCGGAAGAATGTCCAACAGATGCACATCTTGAGCACGTCAATTGCCCACGGCAGGCTATTTGTGAGTGTCCGAACCTCTGACACTTGAAGCAGCGCAGAGGATTCGGAATGTAGGCACGAATATTACAGTTTAGATAACCAGCTTTGACAGTGGTAGGTAGTTTCGGGCTATTGAACGTAAGAATTAAATGTTTTGTCGGAATGATATTCGAATCTTTTTTTATTGTTATTCGCCTGACTTGAATCACACCCTGATCAGAAAAACCTTCAAGTATTTCCGATTCAGGAGTGCTCAGCAAGTCAGGTTCAGAAATGACACCTCTGCATGAGTTTAGAGTTTTATGAGGACTTACATTTACCGGTGAATTTAGAAAAGTTTTGGCGAGAAGAAACGACTTTGTTTGCAAATCAGATATGGTTTCTATAAGCAGATCCCCGGACCTTAATCTTTTGATAGATTTCGGTTCACCACCTATACCTAATATAGCCTTGTGAATTGCGAAAGGCGATTTATTTGACTTCTCTTTATTCGGCAGGGAAATCAGTAAAAATCTCGAATGAGCAGCAATTTGATCTACGGTGAGTGTGGGTAATACGAGGCCTTTACCCGGGCACAGCATATTCGGATCCATAAATACGCGTAAAAAACTTCGTCCTGGCGTGCCTCCACCCACCACGGAGTCCTACAAGGGAGGCAGTGTGCCGGTCATCTGGCAAAAAACCAGGCACGGCGCTTACCTAGAGTACACCCAGAATATAATGCTACAGCATCAGGGCGAGGATCCAACGGGTAAAGACGACACCCCTTATCCGCGTGTGAGTGAGTGTGAGTGAGTGAGTGAGTGTTGGGTTTTATGGCACAAGAGCCAAATTTGGCTATACTGCGCCACACGTTTGTTAAAAGAATAAAACCATGTAAAAATACAGATGAAAAATACAATTACATAAAAATAATTATTATATATGTGCATGCCTGCACGCACATATATAAAAAAATAAAGTTAAAGTTAAAACATTTGAAAAAGTCAAATTAAATATAAAAATCCAATTTTTCTGATAAAAGCAAATAGGTTTTTGTGGGGTATTTCTCCCACCAAGTCAGGTAAAGTTAAATGTGATGAATTAAAAAAGGTGATGCGATAATTATTAAAAACAGGACAATCTATTAAAATGTGATGAACAGTGTAAGAGACATGGCATGAAGGACATTCAGGACACGTTCTCCAAACAACAAATGCCTGTGTGTGAAGCGAGTATGGCCAATGCGAAGACGAGTCAATTTGACATCAATTCTTCGCATTGGCATCATAGGCCATGCTACTATGACAGGTTTCACAGAGTGCAGTTTGTTATCCAACTGCTGACTCCATGATTCCTGCCAGATCTTAAAAATATGATGCATGATGACGCGCTTCATATCCGATAGCGGAACCGCTAGCGGCAGATGCGTCGTCGCCGACTTTGCCGCGCTGTCCGCTTGCTCGTTGCCTATGATTCCTACGTGACTTGGTAGCCAGCAAAACACGATATCTAAAACCCTTGCTGTAGAGTCGACTCGTAATGTCGAGTATTGTACATACCACTGGATGGCAGCGATCGTGGTAGTTTTCAAGCGCTTCTAGTACACTCATGCTGTCAGTATAGATGCAGAATTTACGGGGCATAGTGGAGTCGATTAATTGAAGTGCACGGTAAATGGCGACAGCTTCGGCAGTGAAAATGCTGCAAGAAGTGTCGAGCCTATAACCGTGCATAATATCTTCAATCACGACTCCACAGCCAACGTAATCTGTACGTTTCGAACCATCAGTGTAGATGGCCGAATAACGACTATACTGACTGCGGTGGTAGGCGAAGACGCGTTGAAAGACGACAGGCGCTACAGTGGATTTACTGTAAGTGGCAAAAGGGTTGATATAATGGAACCGTGGCGTATTCCAAGATTGGAATAGGTGAGTGAGTGAATGTAGGGGTTAATGGCGCAAGAGCCAAACCTGGCTATACTGCGCCAAACATTCGTTAAAATATTAAAATGTTTAATAAAATGTGTAAAAAGACTGAAAAAACGGTAAAAGTTCAAATCACGTATGACTTGTTTTCAAATAAGAAAAGCAAACAAGTCAGACAAGATCTAAAACAAAAGTATGAAAAAAAAAATCAGTAAAAATTTTATTTTAAAAAGTTGAAACAGTTCATGTCAATAAAAATATAGTCACTTTTTATATTTCGTAGGGGTTATACATGTATATTTCGCAATATCCTTTTTGATGCTCCTACAGTACTGCCATTTTTCGGAGATTCTATCTCTTCTCCCATGTCGTATACAATGGTGTCTTCCTCGTCTGTTGTATATTCCACAGAAGCTGGTTTTCTGGGTCTATGTTGAGCCATCTTAATCTCAAATACTGTGTCCTTCATTTTTTTTTCAGTATTTCTTTTTTTCGTTTTCTCGCTCGGACTTTTGAGATTTTCTTGGTATCCTGTATATTAGATGCAGAGGGTGGTTGAATAACGGAGTGGGACGAGGAAGTGGGTATGATTGGGGAAGAAGTTCCAATAGAGGTAAACATATCATTAGTGGAAGGTGCGTTAGAAGATGTGGAAGATAAGAGGTCTGCCTGAGTGGCAGACGACAATGCGGAAACTGAATTTGACTTATCAGGCTGCGGAACGGATAGTAAAGGTTGAAGTAATTGCAAAGGCGGGCATTTAATGTGTGTAATATTTTCGTCCGTTTGGGTTGTACTGGTAAAAGTTGAAGGTTTGGCAACTTGGGCGTAAGTTTGGGATAACTGCGGTGCTATTAATTTTCGGGCTTCAAGGTATGAAATATTTCTATTGGTTTTAATGGCTTGAATTTCTTTTTCAGCTTTCCATTTAGGACACTGTTTTGAGTCAGAGGAGTGAGGCTGTGAACAATTGACGCATTTCTGCGCAAGACTGCAATCTGCGGAAGAATGTCCAACAGATGCACATCTTGAGCACGTCAATTGTCCTCTGCAGGCAGTTTGAGAATGTCCGAACCTCTGACACTTGAAACAGCGCAGAGGATTCGGAATATATGGACGGATTTTACAATTTAAATAACCAGCTTTGACAGTGGTAGGTAGTTGTGGGGCTACTGAACGTTAAAATTAAATGTTTTGTCGGTGATAAGAGTTGTATCCTTTTTTATTGTTATTCTTCTGACTTGAATGACACCCTGACTGGAAAAACCCTCAAGTATTTCCGATTCAGAGAGTGCTCAAAGTCAGGTTCAGAAATACACCTCTGATGAGTTTAGAGTTTTATGAGGACTTATATTTACCGGTGAGAGCTTAGAAAAGATTTTGGCAAGAAGAAACGACTTTTGTTTGAACAGCAGATACTAGTTTCAATAAGAAGATCCCCAGATCGTAACTTAATCTTTTGATAGATTTTGGTTCACCACCTGCCTATACCTAATATAGCCTTGTGAATTGCAAAAGGTGATGATTTATTTGCATTCTTATTTATTCGGCAGGGAAATCAATAAAAATCTGGATGAATCGCAATTTGATCTAAGGTGAGTTTGGGTAATACGAGGCCTTTACCCGGGCACAGCATATTCTTGATCCATAAATACGCGTAAAAAATCTTCATTCCTGGCGTGCCTCCACCCACCACGGAGTCCAACAAGGGAGGCAGTGTGCCGGTCATCTGGCAAAACCAGGCACGGCGCTTACCTAAGTACACCCAGAATATAATGCTACAGCATCAGGGCGAGGATCCAACGGGTAAACCCGACACCCCTTATCCGCAGCACTTAACCACACAAATTTGGCAGTGTACTTTTCGCCACTCGTTTGAAGAGAACCAAAACCATGCCGAATACAGATGAAAAATACAATTACATCCCGTCTATAGCGAATGCGTGCACGCCAAAGATAAAATCCCAGGAAAACATTTTCCAAATTAATGCCGCAACTTCTGATAAAAGCAAATATTTTGCGGGTCTCCCACCAAACCAACAGTGTTAATCAAAAACAAATTATTAAAAACAACACAAATCAAAAGATTTAAAACAACAAATGAAATATACGAAAAACAAACTAAATGAACGGAACACAAGATGTAAATCAAAATATGTTAATAAAAAAATCGGCAGATGAAGTTTTTTGTTGCCTAGTGGAAAAAACTAATCGATTGCTGTAGAGTCGACAATGTTCATTTAATAAAATGGGTCTGTGGTCTTGATGCGGAAAATAGAAGAAAAGGGAAATTTGAATGGCAAGAAAATGGCGACAGCTAGGCAGAAAGATCACCTATAACCGGGTTCTTCAATCACGACTCCACAGCCAACGTAATTTACCAAAGTTTCAGTAACCATCAGTGTAAATGGCCGAATAACGACTATACTGACTGCGGTGGTAGGCGAAGACGCGTTGAAAAACGACAGGCGCTACAGTGGATTTACTGTAAGTGGCAAAAGGGTTGATATAATGGAACCGTGGCGTATTCAAGGTTGGAATAGGAAAAGGTTCCTTTGCTGGATACGCACGTTAGGTAGGTCGAGTTCAGAAATATGAAGCTTCATCCTATCCATAAACGGCCGGATGTTAGACGGCCGTGCATCATAAAGTCTCTTCATGCTGGTACTCATATACACATTCTGCAGAGGATGTGAAGGCACGGACAAGATCTTAAAATAAAACGCAAGAGACAGCTTCCTCCGTCGAAGATCTAGAGGAAGCTGATGACAGTTAACATAGAGACTCTGCACCGGTGATGTGCGAAACGCACCCGAGCAGATTCTCAATGCCATATGGTGGACGGGGTCAAGTTTTTTCAGAGTAGAGTTGCACGCTGATCCGTATACAACACATCCGTAGTCGATGCGAGAGAGTACGATTGCCTGGTACACTCGGAGTAATGATGTTCGATCCGCCCCCCAAGAGGTGTTTGACAACACCTTCAAGAGGTTTAAAGACTTTTCACACCTCTTCCGCAAATGTAAAATATGCGGAAGGAAAGTGAGCCGGCGGTCGAAAATTACTCCGAGGAATCGTACGTCGGGAACTACGGGAATTTGTATATCACGGATGCGTATTTCGGGGTCGGGATGAATACCCCGTTTGCGGCAAAAGTGCACGCAGCAACTCTTGCTCGAAGAAATACTATGACCGTTGGTGTCGCACCATTTTACAATGTTGTTGACGGCAGTTTGCAACTGCCGTTCAATCAGGCGCATGTCCGAACCTTCACAACTGATCTGTAGATCGTCCACGTATAGTGAAGCCTGTATAGAAGGCGATAAAACATGTAAAATGTGAGAGATATGACATATAAAAAGGGTGACACTCAAGATACTCCCCTGAGGAACTCCCTCAGCTTGGGTAAAAGGAGCAGAGAGAGTGCCACCCAGTCTCACTCTAAAAGTACGAAGATTTAAAAATTTTTAATAAAAGTAGGCAAATTGCCTCTTAATCCAAAATTAAATAAAGTGCGAAGTATCCCATAGCGCCAAGTACGATCATATGCCTTCTCGATATCGAAAAAGATAGAAACTAAATGATTCCTCCGGACAAAAGCGTTTCTGATTTTGTTTTCTAGTGTAATAATATTGTCGAGAGTGGATCTTCCTTTACGGAAGCCACTCTGAAACAGAGGAATGCATTTCTTCTTTTCTAAATCATAAACGAGACGGGCATTGACCACACGTTCTAGTGTCTTACAAAGGCAGCTCGTGAGGGCTATCGGTCGATAGCTGAGAGGGTTCTTGGGATCTTTTCCAGGTCTTAGAATGGGGATCACTATGGCTTCTTGCCATTGAGTAGGATACACCTGCTCCCTCCATATTCGGTTGAATAGGTAAAGGAGACTTACTAGTGAATCCTCGTTCAAATGGCGAAGCAATTCATAGGATATTCCATCAGGACCTGGACTAGTATTGTGGGCCGATGATAAGGCTCTCTTCAATTCAAACATGTCAAAGTCACAGTTATATGGTAAAGGTTGTCGGCACCTGAAGTTGATAGGTGTCCGCTCTAAACGATTCTTAGTCGCCTGGAATGCAGGGCTATATGAATCGGAGCAGGACACACTAGCAAATGTTTTGCCAATCAAGTTGGCCACATCTAAAGGTAACGAAAACAAAGCAGTAGAAGTTTCCAATATCGGAATGTTAAATTCCCGATAAAGGCCACTCGCTGCTTTGACCTTTCTCCATAACTGTTGGCTGGTAGTTGACGATGTGATTGAAGACACATACTGGATCCAAGATTCTCTCTGGCATTGACGACGTATTCGACGAGCTAACGAGATTATAACGAGATTATTCGACGAGATTATCAGTGGTGGGGTACCTCCGGAAAAATACCCCACGCTCTCCTTTGTGCCTTTTTGGCTTGTTGGCAGGAAGCGTTCCACCATGGTTTGCACAGCTTTCGGGGATAATTGGATGTTCTGGGAATGGCTGCATCGGCAGCATTCCGAATAGCTTCAGTGACATTGAAGACTGCTTCATCAACTGCCCTGTTCTGGACCATTGTGCCTGTGATAATCGCTAACCGCGTGAATTTATCTCAGTCTGCGCGATGAAAATTATAAGTGGGGGGACGAAAACGCGTCCCCGCACCATTAACATGCGAGACTAGGAGAGGGAAATGATCGCTGTTGTGCAGATCGTTTGCAACCTCGAAATTCAACATCGGTAGCAGAGTTGGCGAACAGATGGCTAGATCGAGGGAGTGGAAATAAGTTTTCTCGTCGTTGTTCAGCAGACAGAGACAGTGATCAGAAATCAACTGTTCGATCTGTCGCCCGCGAGAATTTGTAACATCATGCCCCCACAGAGGGCTGTGTCCGTTAAAGTCACCGAGCAAAATAAATGGAGCTGGCAATTGACGGACTAAATGATTCAAATCCACTTGTGGCACAACATCGTTGGGCGGTAGATAAACACAACAGACTGTGACTAAAGAATGGATGTGAATCCGAACAGCCACAGCCTGTAACGATGTGTGCAGTGTGACGACATTACTGGGAAACAGATTAGATGTGAAGAGGCATACACCTCCGGCTGGAGATGTACGCCATCTATATCCCGTCGTACACAATTATAACCACGCACTTGCATTGTCATGGTACTCTTCAGAAATGTCTCCTGAAGAGCAACGCATGCGGGCTGGTACGTGGATATGATGGATTTGAGATCAGCAAGTCGAGTTCTTAGACCACGGCAGTTCCAGGAGATATAGGAGGTCATGAAGTCTTCGCACTTGCTCCTCGCAGGGAGCCAGAAGACGAAGGTTTGGGCGACAGATCGTCCATTAGACTCTCGTCGCTTTGTGAGGCGTGAATGTCCATGACATCGTCTCCCATGTCATGGAGTTTTTTAGAGAAGTTCGACCTCTTTTTTTTGTGGGATTGCACCCCCGAGTCCTTGATGCGTGTTTTTCGAGTTTTTTTAACTGTGGGCGGAGTGGATACAGTCTTACGTGTATCCACTGCAATAGACTTCGGTTGTACTGATTCGGATTGTGCAGATTTTGGAGCTGTACTCGCGTCCACTTGAATGGCTATTGTTTGGTATGTTTTGTTGGCTGCCGATGCATAGCTTTTTCCAGAAACTGGCGTGCGTAATGATACAACACGCCGAGCCTCCGGATAAGAAAGTTTATTCTTAATCTTAACTGCCGTGATCTCCTTTTCCAATATCCATGTCGGACAAGATCAAGAAAACGATGAATGGTCCCCTTTACAATTGACACATCGTTCCTTTGCTTTACAGTCTGCGCTATCATGGCCTACCTCTGCACATCTAGAGCAGGTTGGCTGGCCGCGGCAGACTGTTTTAGAATGACCAAATCTTTGGCATTGAAAGCAACGGAGCGGATTCGGAATGTAAGGTCGAACAGGGCAATGGAGATAGGCGGCCTTTACGGACTGTGGGAGTTCAGGCGTCGAAAAGGTCAGGATGAGGTGCTTAGTGTTAAGCACCTGGCCATCCCGCCGAATCGTAATTCGCCGAACTTCACAGACCTTCTGATCCACCATATTCTCCTTGATTTCCTCTGTTGACACATTCAACAAATCCGCTGCCGAGATGACGCCTCGCGAATAGTTGAGGGTGTTGTGAGGAACGATAGTGACGTCAATATGGGCCATTTTACGTAGTGTCCTGAGGGCGGAAGACTGTTTCGCCGATGCTACTTCGAGGAACAAGTCCCCGGAGCGCATCTTGCGAATTGTCTTGACCGGCCCAATGCTACTCGTGATCGCCTTCTCGATTAGAAAAGGTGATACGGTGGAAAAGGTGTTCGGTGTTTTAAGAACAAAGAATCTAGCAGAATCGCTAAATTCTTGTCAGTGTGTATGAGAAGGAATGTCATTTTTTTCAGATACAACTTGTTGCTCCACTCAAGGAGAGTTCCTGCTGGGTTCCATGAGATTTTTTTTGTGTTCATCCCAGTACGCCTCCACCCACCATGGAGCCCAACAAGGGGAGGCAGCCCGCCGGTCATCTGACATGCGTCAGGCACGGCACTTACCTCAGAGGTGGTACTGGGGGTGAGTGAGTGAGTTTTGGGGTTAATGGCGCAAGAGCCAATTTTGGCTAAACTGCGCCACACGTTTGTTAAAATATTAAAAACAGGGTAAAAACGCACATGAAAATGGATACAGAAGGAGTATAGATGTGCATGCCAGCATGCACATATATAAAAAATAAAGTTAAAGTTAAAACATTTTAAAAAGTCAAATTAAATATAAAAATCCAATTCTTCTGATAAAAGCAAATAGATTTTGGTGGGGAGATTCCCCCACCAAGTCAGATAAGGTTAAAACAGATTGATGAAAAAAGGTCATGCGATGAGTATTAAAAACGGGACAATCTATTAAAATGTGATGAACAGTGTAAGAGACATGGCATGAAGGACATTCAGGAGCACGTTCTCCAAACAACAACAGAGGTGGTACTGGAGTATAGTAGTACAGGTTCGGGATGTGATCCGCCAGTTCACCCAGGGCACTACTGCAATACACCAAGTCCTGGTCTGCAATACTAACCCTAAAGCAACCGTCTTTGGTATTCCAAAAGAACCCGTATTGGAATCCGCAGAACTAATCACTAGCCGATTGACAGGAGCGGGCTCACTCCTGCCTCCCGTCTAAGGAGAAGCATGGGCCAAAGGGCACGCAACAGGAACCCCAGACTCCACTTTCCTCCGGTACGGGTCGCCGCACACGGCAAACATGCGGGTCAGACTCAAAAACTAGTCGTAACATTACGGAAAGCAAAAAGTAAAAACTTCATTTGCTTTAAATACCCCAAAGAAATAAACCAAAATTAAAATAGTAGAAATAATTAAAACTCAAAATATCCAAAAGAAAATTAACCACAAAACAACCCCTAACTGAACTAAATATAACGTTAAATATGGACCTCCGTAACTGAAACACTAACTAAGCAAATATTTTTTTGGTTTTTTTTTTTTTTCTTTTCAAAGTTCACTCGGGTACCTCGGGGACGTGGCCTCCCGTACTCACCCGAAAGTGAGCACCATGGTTTGCACAGCTTTCGAGGGGAATTGGATGTTTTGGGAATGGATGCATCGGCAGCATTCCGAATAGCTTCAGTGACATTGAAGACTGCTTCAACAACTGCCCTGTTCTGGACCATTGTGCTTGTGATAATCGCTAACCGTGTGAATTTATCCCAGTCTGCGCGATGAAAATGATAAGTGGGGGGACGAAAACGTGTCCCCGCACCATTAACATGTGAGACTAGGAGGGAAATGATCGCTTTTGTGCAGATCGGTTTGCAACCTCGAAATTCAACATCGGTAGCAGAGTTGGCGAACAGATGGCTAGATCGAGGGTGTTGTGAGTGTGGGGTTTAATGGCACAAGAGCCAATTTGGCTAGATCGAGGGATCGTGTCCTCGTGGGTGCATGAAAATACGTTTTCTCGTCGTTGTTCAGCAGACAGAGACAGTGAGCAGAAATCAACCGTTCGATCTGTCGCCCGCGAGAATTGGTAACATCATGCCCCCACAGAGGGCTGTGTCCGTTAAAGTCACCGAGCAGAAGAAATGGAGCTGGCAATTGACTGACTAAACGATTCAAATCCACTTGTGGCACAACATCGTTGGGTGGTAAATAAACACAACAGACTGTGACTAAAGAATGGACGTGAATCGAACAGCCACAGCCTGTAATGATGTGTGCAGTGTGACGACATTACTGGGAAATAGATTAGACGTGAAGAGGCATACACCTCCGGTTGGAGATGTATCGCCATCTACATCCCGTCGTACACAATTATAACCACGCACCTGCATTGTCATGGTACTCTTCAGAAATGTCTCCTGAAGAGAAACCCATGCGGGCTGGTACGTGGATATAATGGATTTTAGATCATCGAGTCGAGTTTAGACCACGGCAGTTCCAGGAGACAAAGGAGGTCTTTATTGGGTCGCACGTGCTCCTCTTTCGGAGCTTGGTTTTGAAGAACCTGGCATCATGTCCATAAGATCCTCATCGTCATCTGGATGCAATTCCAGCATATCTTCATCCATCAGATGGGATTTTTTGAAAAATTAGACATTTTCTGGGGTGTTGACTCAGGCTCATTTCTCTTTTGCGAGCCTTTCGACTTTTAGGTCTTTTAGGTGATCTAGAGGGTCTAGAAATTATTTTTTTCTTTGCAGGTGGAGGGGAAGTAGTCGTTGATGGAGAGGATTTCTTTGTAGATGGTGGAGAGTTCTTTGTAGGTGGAGGTGCGTTCTTTTCCTCCAATTCTTTGAATTTTGCACAAGTTGGGTAAAGTTTGCTTGGGTTGTTTTTTTTTGCAACATTTGCATAGCTTTGGCAGGGACTGGTGTGCGTGATGAGACAACACGCCGAGCCTCTGGGTAAGAAATTTTGTTTTTAATTTTAACTGAGGTTATTTCTTTTTTTCTTGTTTCCAGGTAGGACATGCACGGGAATAGGCGGGATGCTCACCTTTGCAGTTGACGCAACGTTCTGTTTTGCTGCAGTCATTACTGTCGTGACCTACCTTCTCCGCAACGAGGCAGGTTGGCTGGCCCCGACAAACGTTCTTAGAATGACCGTATCGTTGGCAATTGAAGCATCGTAGCAGATACGGAATGTATTCTCGAACGGGACAACGGAGATACGCCATTTTTACATACTGTGGCAGATCAAGCGTTGAAAACGTCAGGATGAGGTGCTTTGTATTCAGCACCTGTCCATCCTTACGTATAGTAATACGCCGGACTGCACATACCTTTTGGTCTCGCATATTCTCCAATATCTCCTCGTTGGATACATTCAAAAAATCCGCCGGAGATATCACCCCGCGAAGAATTAAGGCTGCATGGGCAACAACGTTTACGTCAAGGTGAGCCAGTTTTTTAAATTAGCAAGGGTTTTCGCCTGAGTCGAAGATGAAACTTCGAGAAACAAGTCCCCGGAGCGCATCTTTCGAATCAATTTAACGGTACCTACAGTGCCACTTATGGCTTTTTCAATTAAAAGGGGGATACGTTTAGTGAAGGTGTCCTGAGTTTTCAATGTGACGAAAAAACGTGCCGATTCAAATGTATTAAAAGGGTGCTCCCTTGGGGAAAATGGATGGATTCTGGCCTCCGTCCGGGCACGAAGAATCCTCTGGACTCAATGACGGGGTAGATTGCTCAACCCGGTCAGCCGAGGGGAATAGTAGTGGATGGCACTAGAGAGGGCTTTGTCACCATAGAGGCGCCAAAATGATATTCTCTCCAGCTGTATCCACTTTTTTTTGTTGGGCAACACTGATTCCTTCCATCGTTCAATTCAAAATTGTGCTCCACTGAAGGAGATTTACTGCAGGGTTCCATGAGTATTGTTTCTTGTTCATCCCAGTACGCCTCCACCCACCATGGAGCCCAACAAGGGGAGGCAGCCCGCCGGTCATCTGACATGCGTCAGGCACGGCACTTACCTCAGAGGTGGTACTGGAGTATAGTATTACAGGTTCGAGATGTGATCCGCCAGTTCACCCAGGGCACCCCTAAATGCAATACTAACCCTAAAGCAACCGTCTTTGGTATTCCAAAAGAACCCGTATTGGAATCCGCAGAACTAATCACCAGCCGATTGACAGGAGCGGGCTCACTCCTGCCTCCCGTCTACGGAGAAGCATGGGCCAAAGGGCACGCAACAGGAACCCCAGACTCCACTTTCCCCCGGTACGGGTCGCCGCACACGGCAAACATGCGGGTCAGACTCAAAACCAGTCTTAACATTACGGAAATCAAAAATAAAAATTCATTTGTTTTAAATACCCCAAAGAAATAAACCAAAATCAAAATAGTAGAAGTAATGAAACGGAAAATATGCAAAATAAAAGTAATTACAAAACAACCCCTAACTGAAATAAATAAAACGTGAAATATCGACCTGTAACGTAAACTCTAACTAAGCAAATATTTTTTTGGGTTTTTTCTTTCAAAGTTCACTCGGGTACCTCGGGGACGTGGCCTCCCGTACTCACCCGAAAGTGAGCCCCTGAGGTGAAAAGGGGAAGAGAAGGAGAAAAAGATCACTAGATTGAATATTTGTATTCATATAGAAGTCCATGATCCCCCTCACGAGAGGGAGCAGCAAGATGTTTATGATTCTTCTAGTCACTGTTACATCTGTAGTGGTAGTTTTACAAAGAGGACTGGAAAGTACGGGATCGCATTGTCACTTAACAGGTTTTTGCACAGAGGCCCAGCACATAACTCTTGTAATTTAAAGTTTAAAGTACCGACATTTCTACCTTTTATATTCCATAATTTATCCGGTTATGATTCTCACTTATTCATCAAAGAGCGTGCGGAAATAACGATTATGATATAAATGTAATACCTGAAAATACAGAAAAATATATTTCTTTTTCCAAAAAAATTAGTAAAAGCTATCCGGTTTCTAGACATCTGTGTAGATTCATGCCGAGTAGTTTAGAAAAATTAGTTATAAATCTAAAATCAGACCAGTTTAGAAATATATAGAGTCATTTATTTCCGAAGATAAAGTCACCTTTGCTATGAGAAAGGGATGTTTCCCCTATGATTATGTGTCGGGTCCCGAAAAGTTGAATGAAACAAGTTTACCCCCCAAAGAGAAATTTTATAATCGTCTCAACGATGAATATATAACCGATAATGACTTATCAGCATGCAAATCACGTGTGGAATACATTTAATATAAAAACTTTGAGGGGAATATTCTGATTTGTATGTAAAAACCTGATGTTCTTATTTTAAGTGATATTTTTGAGAATTTTCGTAGCGTGTGCATGAGAAGCCTCACAATTTGGATCCAGTGTGGTATTACACTGCGCCAGGTCTTTCTTGGGATTCAATGTTGAAATTCACCCAAAGTTAAGAATTGAGTTATTGATGGACTATGACATGTATTTTGTTCATAGAGAAGGGTATACAGGGTGGGATCTCTCAATGCTCTAATCGTTATGCCAGAGCAAATAACAAGTTTCTCCCAAACTTTGAACCTAGTAAAACCGCAAAACGTTTTGCTATATTTAGATGCCAATAATCTTTACGGTTGGGCTATGAGTCAATACCTTCCTTAAATGATTTTAAGTGGGTAGATTTTTAGACGTTGACAACATCGATGAGAATGGGGGAAAATGATATATTCTCGAAGTGGATTTAGAATATCCGGAATCTTTACATGATGACCACTCGGACTTACCATTAGCCCCTGAATCTTCAGTACCCCGGATGTAAAGAAAAGAGATTATTAACCACGGTATACCCTAAAACAAACTATGTAGTCCATAGATCAGAAATTTAAAACACAATATTTGAAATTAGGTTTAGTTTTGAAAAAGGTGCACAAAAAATTTTAGAATTCCATCAAGAATCCTGGCTTCAAAGCCGTACATAAGCATGGTGGACACACAGTTCCGTACTGAAGCTGAAAATGAATTTGAAAAATTTTTTTACAAATTAATGAATAACGCCATCTTTGGGAAAACAATGGAGAACACGACAGCGTGTGGATATTCGTCGCGATGCAGTAATGGGGAAAAGGCAAGAAA
>BMAU01002649.1:0-12945 GCA_019973935.1 Trichonephila clavipes | reverse complement strand
ACGAGCGCAGGGACTGGAGAATATTTCCCTCCCCTTCAGTTTACATGCAGAAATTGTGGAGGTGGAGATAGAGGTCGTGTCGCCATCTATCGTCCTTTCGGGGAATTTCGCCGATCTAAATCGTACTGTTACCTGTATGGTGTTCAAGGCCAACGACAGGCGTACCTCTAGCCCAGGGATGGCGAACCAGTGGGCACGCGTGCCATTGATGGCACGCGAAACAATATTTTTGGCACCGCATTGATCAAAATAGTTTGCATTTTTATTTCAAAGTTCACTATGAAGTATTACGAACAAATGCGAGTGATCGGTCACGTGGCGGCGGGGTTGTTATTATCTCATTTGTTATTATCTCATTTTTTCTCCCTTCTCTTAGGAATCACATCAGAACTGAAGAAAAAGCTTGGTTTGTTCCAGGCTGGTTCTATGGACAAATATGTATCCCAGACCTTAGTTATGTCGTAGACTACAATTGCTTATGATGTAAAGTTTGTCTACGCATGGCATAGTCAATTTCGTTGACACAACTATATTTTAGTTTGTTATATTTACGATTTTTAACTGTTATTTAACGTGGCTAGTTCAGCAAGAGAACAAAAAGTACAAAATAGTAAGTGTAACAGATATAATTTCAAATTTGGTGGACCGAGAGAGACATGGTATTAGTAAAGGCGACAAAGCGGTGTGTGTTAGATGTTCTGGAATAGTGTGAGCAGAACATCGTCTGTAAATCTGTGATTTGAAACAAATCACACAAATCCTATTGTCAAAAAAAAGTGAACCACAGCAAAAATAATTAATTGCTTAGAAACCGTTTGGCAGATGACTTAAATGCAGCACTTATTCTACGAAAAATAACATCTTACAATCCTAATATAAATTATTTGTCATCCAATCTGCAACAACTGAAGTCACACTAATGTTACTTTAATTTGAATTACACGTATAAACATTGCAAAAGGTATTTTTTCGTAGTAAATAGTTTTGTGTTAGAGCATTTAGTTTTATTATTTTCCAAACTAATCACGTCAAAATTATTTGATGGCACGTATATACCTCATTGAACATTTCTTTAGAAAAAAATGGCGCGTTGATCCATAAAGGTTTTCTAGCCCATGCCACGATGAATTTCGTGGGCCTCGATCCTGGACTACGTCAGACAGGTGGCAATGGAAACAACAACATCCTGACATGTTAACGTGGTAAATACGCAATACTAACTTTTTTCCTGAAAAAAATATGAATCAGGTATGATTGGAAATACATTTTCATCGAGAATAATTATATCTTTAATGAAAACCGTATTTAATTAATCAAAAGGAGTAAAAAAATGCAATATTTTATCAAAAATAATTATTCTTGTTCAATTTTGGGAAGAGCGGACGACAATAGACTTATGATAACTAAAATATGACACATATACTTAGGATTTCAGAGTATTTAAAAACCGATGAAAAACAGTTGGTCAACAAAGTTTTTGAAAATCAGTGAAAATATTCGGATTATTCCTAAAGCAGGCAGAGTCCATTTTATTGGTAAAAATACCACCGTGGGGAAAATCTTCCCTGGAAAAGGGTTCTCCCGCAAAGCCCCCCAACCGAAACACATTCTTTATTTTATTACCTGCCCAAGGGCTAATAAAAAGTTGAAATGACCCTTCAGAAAATACTCTTTTTCGAAGAGAATAGGTGTGACCATTTCAAATCAACAAACACACACATACAATTTCTTCAATTGTTCTTCGTTTTTTTTAAAACGCAAACGGTAATTATGATTTTACTTTTGATTTATTTTGTATTTTCCTTACATTTGTATTTTTTTACATTTTGTATTTTTCTTCCCAATAAACCACTAAAAATTTTGTTAATTTATACATTGAAAAGAGATAAGGTTAAATAAATTTTTCCAATCATTTTCTTTTTATATTTTCATTAATTACGCGCGTGACATTTAAATAAAGGTTAGGATTCATCACGGTCAGACCGTTTGAAATATGTTTATAAAAGAAACACATCTCGAAATTTATGATTGTAGGCATGTTATAACTATTTAAAAATATCTGTTTTACACTTGAGGCAGATTATTTATTCGAAAGAAATAAAAGGATATGATTAGTATAATTTTGTGATGCAGTAATGGATGGCAAATATATTTCCGCAGTTATTGATTTTGTGATTTTCATAGACAAATCATTAAATAAAAAAAGGCGATCTGTTATTTATATTTTACTCTACAAATTATTATCAAGCGATACGTTATATTCTTGCTCAGAATTATTCTTTTATTCAATTGTCTTTATTCAAATAACACATGCTTCGATAAACGTCGATATTAGCTACAATGAAATTAAGGTATCGACTACGTTCGGATTTTAAAAGCGCATAAATGTGATAATTTTCATGATATTTGGTGTCACTCAGATTAAATACACGCATAAAGTGTTTTTAAGGACATTTTGATTAAAAAAATTTATTTTAGAAATACAATATTTTGGCAAAATTAACTAAGAATAATCTTTATTTTCAAATGTTCTCCTTTTGTGAAAAATGGTTCTATTATGATAGTATTTTGCCTGTATATAGTAGTATCTCTACAGAGGTTAAACTAGAATTTTTGAAAATTCACATTATTTTCAAGAGTTACCACCGGAATTTGATAATTACTATTGGCTTTTTCTTAAAATTTCTCCACCTCTGTTGTCTTAAGATGAATAAAAGCCACTTCTAAGGTTGCATATATTTAAAATTCTAGTTGAACCTCTATTGCGGGTCTGCGGAAAGCTTTATACAGGCAAAATATTATTCTAATGGAACCATTTTCAAAGAAAAAGTTCTTTTTGAAAAGATTATTCTGAGTGAGCTACGCCCCAAGTATGCATTTAAAACTGACTTTTTGTTAAAGAAGTCGTTCTTAAAAATGTTTTATCTGAATCTAAATTTGGATACGCAAATATATCCATTTTGTACATCAACCGGGCAGTCCATTACTACTAAATAAAGAGAAATACTGTTGAAATTCAGTCCGCACGGCGTATAACTATTCAAAACTGTTCGTTTACCTGTTAGTGCGGAAATACAGAGGAATATTTTTTCTCTGCGGGTGCCAGATTCTATGGTTAGATAAAGAGAAACAAATTATCAGTAGAGACAATGAAGTGATTTTTATATGCTATTATATTTGCTATAAATGACATGTCTGTCGATGTTTGTATACCTGTGCAACAAGGTGTAAACTCAAGGGGCTAACCGGGTCGAGCAGGCAAGAAGATTTAGCGGCGGGTTAGACTTCCACTGCGAAGAGGAAGTTGTGACGGAGCTTCATGTAACTTTCTACTAATAATCCTCTTGGGGAATCTTTGGGCCAACAATCGCGTTATTTCACAGCCATCCTCTCAAAGAAGAAACTATGAAATGCAAATTAGCTAGTGTATATATGGTTAAAGTTTAGTAATCGTGAATTTAGGAAAGGAGCGGATCGCTGAAAGCAATACGCTAAGAGAATCAGAATACGCCGCGTTACTAAAGAACAGTTTTAACTACTGGATTAAATTAAAGGCGGTTAAGGTTATCAAGATAGCATTGATTAAAGTTAAACTATTTAGATTTCGTACGCTTATTCATAAGGTTTGGAGCCCTCTTTATATCACTTCAAAGGTTTCCTCTATAGATTGTTTATTCTGGAATATTATCTTTGGTAATAATAAATTAGATTTATCATGGTTTGTCTTGGTCATCCATCTTTACCTCCTACATATTTAGGTCGATTAGATGACGAGGAAGCGTCCACCAAAGGTGAGACCTTTACAAAATATTCAGAGAATCGAAGGTTTATTTCGAATAATATATTATAACTTTCATATATAAAAAAAAAACAAGAAAAATTAATGTTTTACGTCTGACATGACATCTATTCCCTTCAACTATTTCTTTCTTATTTTTATTATTATATATTTTTGTGTGCCAATATATTGGCCTGGCCGCAAAAATGTTCGTTGTGAGCCGCTAGTTTGACACCCTTCTGTATAAAATTCTTATATTTTCGTCTTTGTCAATTGAAAAGGTTTGCTGTAATACACATACCTATGTATCCTAGAATAATAGGGACAGAAGGACAATGAAGAGGGAATTATCAGAGCAGCTGTCACGTCTACTTACTACTGAGCTCTCTCTTCTTTTGGATATAACTTTGAAAACATTAAAAGTTTCGGCTTGAAATTTTTAAGGTATATTTTTAAGATGTTTTTCTTCCGAAAAATGTAAAATTAAAAAAAAATCGATTTTTTGAACCTTTCACACCGGACTACTATCTTAAAGTTATTTTCCTCCATTTGACGAGAATTATCACTCCTGGGGGCAAATTTTAAGGGGTGGCATTTGGATCAAATTTTTAAAATATATACAATCCAACCTCCATATTACGGACCTCTATATTGTGAATATTTCTATATAGTGAACTTTTTCCTGGAACCAAGAACATTTCGCGATTTTCTTCGTAAAATAACCTCCCAATAGCGGAGTCCATTTCCTATATAACGAACTTTTCTCTTGTGATTCAATATTTTTGTCTCCTTATTTTGAAAGTATTTCTGAACATTTCAAGTTATTCACTCTTTTAACTCATTTTATGGTGGTCATAAATCTTGAACCGGTTTTATTAGGTGTCTAACTTTCTGAGAGCAATAGAATTCCGAGCGTTATATCTAAGAAGTGCAACCTTTAACCCCCATTGTTCAGTTCACTGGAAACATCTACGATATCCCCTTTTACCGTCATTTTAGTTGTCTCGTGTACCCATGTCCTTGAACTAGTCTCCGTTCATTTGCAGTGTCGATCAGTCGTACTGGTAACTTCGTTTCTTGTGGCTCGAAAATGTCAAAACGTAAGTGCTTGAGCATCAAAGAAAAAAAAATAATTTTTCATGAATTGGATAAAGGCGTCAAGAAACTTTCCTGTCAGTTTTCTTTCTTTCTTTTTTTCTCTTTCCTTTTTTTGATAGGTAAGATAAATAAAATAAATATACATTAATTTACAAAAATGTGCAAATTATTACTTTTTTTAAAAAAAATATGTTCATGACTTTTAAAATTTGTTTTATGTGGTTTTCATAAAAGAAAATTGAAAGATGAACCTCTCTCTCTCTCTCTCTCTCTCTCTCTCTCTCTCTCTCTCTCTCTCTATATATATATATATATATATATATATATATATATATATATATATATATATGTAACGAATTTCCCAAAACGATTTTTTTTTTTTTTTTCTGGATTTAACGACTTCGTTATAAAGGGGTGTTTTCTTGAGAGGTATAGAACCTTAAATTGCAATAAAACAACGATGTATTATTCGATTGACATGAATTTTTTTATTCGAAAAGATAATCTTGTGGCATTACATTTTAAATATGATTTCTGGCATAGGACTGCCACGGCTGGCTCGGATGTAGTCAATCTGGACGTCCAATTTTCGATGACTTTTCCCAACATTTGTGGCCGTATATCGGCAATAACACGGCGAATGTTTGTCTTCCAAATGGTCAAGCATTTGTGGCTTATCCGCATAGACCAATGACTTTACATAGCCCCACAGAAAATAGTCTAGAGGTGTTAAATCACAAGATCTTGGAGGTCAATTCACAGGTCCAAAACGTGAAATTAGGCGGTCACCAAACGTGTCTTTCAATTAATCGATTGTGGCACGAGCTGTGTGACATGTTGCGCCGTCTTGTTGGAACCACAGCTCCTGGACATCATGATTGTTCAATTCAGGAATGAAAAAGTTAGTAATCATGGCTCTATACCGATCACCATTGATTGTAACGTTGGGGCCTTCATCGTTTTTTGAAGAAGGATTCCACCAGCCCATAAAAGCGCACCAAACAGTCAGTTTTTCTGGATGTAACGGTGTTTTGACATACACTTGTGGATTAGCTTCACTCAAATGCGGCAGTTTTGTTTGTTGACGTAGCCATTCAACCAGAAGTGCACTTCATCGCTGAACAAAATTCGCTTTCGAAAATCGACCATTATTTTCGAAATAAAATTGCGCAATTGAAAGCGTTGTTCAGGCGTGAGTCTATTCATGATGAATTGCCAAACCAAACTGAGAATAAATCACTTGACAGCTGTTAAAGCGGTCGCCATCTTGGAAAGTAATTCCAACTTAAACTTCTATACCTGGAAAAAAAACACTCTGTATAGAGGTCCGATTGTATTTTTTTGTTACAAAATTTTTTATATATTTTCTGAAATGTTTTTGGGTGCGAATTTGGAATTTCATTTAACGTATCTTATTTTTGTATTTTGTACTCTGTATGTTTAATGACAGTTTTCTTTTATGTTGAAACTTGAAGTGTTTGAGGTGGGAGTATACGTTAAAGCATAAAATTTAATATGTTTACAAATCTTTAACTAATAGTAACTTTCTTCCCATCCCGGAGTGAAGTCACAACTGACATTCCTTTCACCCTTACGATGCCCGGTTTCAGCTATCCAAAAGGAGGGTAATAGGAGGTTTTGGTAGATAGAGAGCCACAGGAGATGCTTTATTTTAGTCTTGAGTGTAGTTATTATAAATTAAAACAAACGCGCTTATGATCCTCACCATTAGTAGACTATTTTTCGAAGAAATTGGACTGCTTAAATAGACGATTCCTTCTCTTTCATTTCATTCGTTGGAAATAATAACAAGTAATTACGTCCTTAATTTCGAATTATTTAAAAATTTTTAAGACTTAAAATAATATATATATAGAGAGAGAAAGAGAAAGGAAGCATTTTCATTTTTGTCCGGTTCGGCAAAAATGCTAGAGCAAACCTGTCACTCATAAGATTGTTTGAATCACTGATTACGGAGTGATAAAATTACCTCTTCCGTATCGATCCAACCATCCTCTCTATTTTGACAAAATGGAAGAGATTCTCGGAAGGTATGTAGATGACATCATCTCAGACTCTGCCCATTTGAGATCAATGGTAGGCAAATTTTTGTGTCTGAGATTATTCCATTTTAAAAAGTCGATGAAAAATATCTTTAATGGTTCGTAAATAATAATTTATAAATTGAAGCAGAAAATACTACTAGAAAATTATATTCAAGTGTACAAATTAAACCTTTTATGAAAAGTGGAATTATTTTTATCATATGATTATTTTAACAGGATTCTTTATTAGTTGTAAGGAATAAAATGTAATGGCAGAAGAGAACTGTTGCATCCCCCCACCTCCCTTTTAATTGAAAAGCCTTTGGCATCACAAAATTACAAAAGGATCAAAAGGATAAAGAAAAAAAATAAATAAATTTCTTAGTTTTTGATTTTAGAAAAAGTATTTTTGTGAAATGTTAGTTCTGAAATCATTTGATTATTTTGGAGTTATTGCAACAATTATATTACATATAATTTAACTGACTTTTGTAGTTTTGCCTTACTTGATGAAAAAATATTATAAATCTATTTCCACATTTATAAATCTGAGTAAAAACAATATTTATTTTTTCATATATTGTTAACTCAATTTCGAAAACGAAAATCGGAAGAAAACAGATTGTATATCACTACAAACAGGATAAAAAATAAACCTTCAGCTAAATTCCTTCAAAATATGACAATTAAAGTTTTTATGATTAATTGCGGTAGACCCTTAACAGACATGATTTGTTGATACTTAAGGGTGTTTTTTAGGGATTATATTGGTTCGAAGTGTTTCCCCGGAAATATTTTTTAGTTTTACGGGCTCCGTGTGTCGACAAAGTTTGAAGACCACTGGTTTAAGGGGGTAATACTAATTTATATAATCAAAATTTTTGCGCCTTTCTCTTAATGGGATATGTCTGGCAGAAATGTGTGTGTAAGCTGGTACTGCAAAAATTAAACTACCAGTTGGTCTGTCTTGTCTGTCCATTCCGAAAATATTCTTTGTTGGGAAATTAAACTATTATGTAATCATTTTTTTAAAAAAAGGATTCTTGAAAAATCCATACATCAGCAAGAGAAAAAAGGGAGGGATTTTTGAAGCATACTGATTTATTTTTAAAAGCTTTTGCAATTCCATTGCAGAAAAACAATCACAAAAGACAAAAAGATATATCTCTATCCTCTCTTTGAGGATACTGAAAGAAAATTATGCTATTTTTTGGAAAAAAAAGTTTTCTTTGAGAAATTAAAAGGCATTTATAAAATACATTTACATGCGGGTTTTTTGTCTTATTTTTATCCCATTTCTATGTTTATGAGTAGATCTATTTTACTAGATTCCCGAATTAATGAAATATATCCTAGATTAATTGAATTTCGTGACACGAAGATGGATTTTTTTTTCTACTGGTAGATTTACTGGTTCTTTTAATTTCAAGTAAACTACAACGGCGGGTTACATCGCTTCCATTGATTTTTGAATATTTTCAATAATAAATATAGTTTGCTTCTTTAAAGTTTTTGGAAGGATTTTAGCATGTCTTCCATTTCCCCCCCCCAACAATTCCTGAAAATTTTATCCAGAAAGTGCAGCCTTTACTATATTAAATAACTGTCAGAAGTAGTATCACGAAATATTCTTGTCTTCCCCAAAGTTATATGTTGCTTGGGCTCTCTCTCTTTAAATTTCAGTATTATCTTAGTCGTTATGTTAGCAGAATATTTTTGTGAGTGGGCTAGGAGAGTTTCTTTACAGTATGTGCTGTAAATAGGATTTTGCATTATTCAGAATGGGATGTTCCTCAATTTATACACTCATTGATATAAAAAGGATGCGCACCAAAGAAACAGTTGTCAGAATAAAACGACAGCATACATATACAAGTAAAACGTTGATGTATGTAAAGTGGTTTACAAAATGAAAGCAGAATGAACACTTAATGTAGAAAAATTACAAAGTAATAAAGGTTTTAGAGTACCCTTTTGGTCCACCTCTTACATGAGTGCCTGATCTGATACGGTTGATCATTCAGGCATACAAGTCTTCAATGATGTCCTGCGACATCTCGTTCCACTGTTGCTGTAAACACGCCTCTGATTCGACTAAATTCGTAGGTCACCCAATTGGCCATTCTAAATTATTCCAGATATGCTGGATCGGTGACAAATCTGGGGATCAGGCGCTGACCAGGGAAGGGCAAAAATTGTGGGTAAGGCTTGAGTTCTGTAAAATCCTTTCTGACTTAGATGAGCATTATCAGAAGGTGCTGTCTGTATATGGAGGGTGGACAATGAGACATTGGAGCTATGCTTGCGTATCATTTACTTATCTGCCTGACACATACTTTAATTCAAAATTTCGTAATAATTCCACACTTTCTTCTTGGTGAGCAAACCTTTATGGAATGAGTGTACATCATGCTGGTTTTTGACAAAATTTCGTAGGATGAAGAAAGCTAAAATAATTGTTGCACTGTCGAGGTTTATCTATAAGCATTTTCATACGATGAGTAATAAACTAGAATTTAATATTTTCTAGTACATTAGTGCTTAAGATTGTTATCAGTACTAGAAAAAAAGACGTTGACTTATTCCTTTCTTTACAAAACGTTTAATCTCTACCATCTTCTACTTTTTCCTGCAATTCTGGAAAGTTAGCCAGAAATATGTTCTTTGAGATATTGGTGAGTAGGAATTTTTGGATGTGAATCCCTTCCATATTATTTTCGCTTGAACAGAAATGTTTATAATTGTGTTTATACTTAAAATATGTGCTACACATACTGAATCCTTTGTGGTAAACTTTATCTTGCCGCTTCAGGTAAAAGATAAAAAGAAGTGTTTTGAAAATTTTACTTAATTTCAACGTATAATAAACGGGGGTTGGATTTTAGTATATAAGATGACCACTGGCATAGCTAGACCTGAAAGAGCCCTGCATCAAAATTACTTGGGGTCCGACTTTTGGTTGTCCTTAACATTTTACAATTTTTTGCTCTATCATTCATACACTTGTAGATGTACCATTGTCTGTTGTTTAGTATGGGATGAATACAAATTTAATTCTCCACAGAATATTTTAAAAAGGATACATGTGTGTGTCATTCCATTTAATAACATTCAATATAAACTAATGTAAAACAATTTTTCTTTAATCTTTTTTTATAACGTAATAATTACATGTATATAAGACAAATACTTTTTTAGAAAAATCAAATATTTAGTATTAATGCAAAAGTTAAAAAAAAGATTTTAAATTCCGATCACATAATTTTTGGAGTAATAATTTGGGATATTTTGATTCAAGTATCATCGGGGTTAACAAAAGTTTTAAAATTTGAGAGCAGTAAAAATTTAATTTATTAAAATATTATGCTTTTCTATTTCTTTGACTTACTACATATTTACAAGATTTCGAGTCTTATTTTTTTCAGTTTCATTTAATGTTTTTCAAAATTAACGTAATTTTTCTATTTCATAAACATGCCATATTTCTGATGGATGTAAATGGGCAAAGTTCTACTTTGTAAACAACAACATTGAGGCGAAACCGAATGACTTCCAATCGTACTTCCGGTGTAATCTATGGGAAAACATCGAAATTCAACTGAGTCTTTCAAACTTCTAATGCAAGTTTTTGAAATTTGTTTTTTGAACTTACAGGATAGAAGATGATCTGTGATGATTTCAGTTTCACACAGGATTTTTATATTATTTATTTCAATATATTTCTAAAATACCTTGGTGATTTTGCAATGGGGATTTTGCTATATCCGGAAAGAGAAAGAGGGTGCTAATGACTGCATCACACCATAGTACCTTTAAGATAGAACTTGTCCAAACAGTAAATGCATTAAAATAGATTTTAAATTGTTCTGTAATCAAGTAACAAACAATATTACGTAAAGAACAACATTTCTTCATATAGACTGTTGTAAATTCAATATAAATCAAAATATTTGGCTTTATTCTTAATAAAGCATATTATGATGTGGCATAAGCAAGGGTGATGTTAGAGGGTTCAAACCTTTTTCCTACACTAAGATTTTTAATTTTTAGCCTTAGATTTCCCCTTGGCGCCTTCTCTCTCCCTCTCTCACCTCCAATTTTTTAAATGTATTAGGTGCTTGCTTCATAGCACTCTAAATAATACTCAAGTGTGTTGAGTTTTCATTTAATTCAAACATTAAACTTTATCAAAATCTACTGGAATTTTATTCTGCGTGTTCATTCCACGGCGGCAAACATAGATCTACACGTTGTACAGAAAATGCCACGTTTTTAGTATTTTACCAGTTATGCTGCAGTTAAGCATAATACAATCGATACGACTACATGAGTAAAGAAAAATATAAAAACAGAAATATAAATTATGAAAACCATTTTAAAATTAACAAGAAATTAAATGCATTTATATAAAATAAGCTTAACAATTATTATTTAAGTTTAACATTTATTTGAATAGAATTAATTTCTATTTTTGCCTAACTACCATATTTCGCCGATTCGAAAAACAGTTGACGGGTGCAGCCATCTAGCGAGAGAAATCTCTACAAAAACTGTCCTTTACATTACTCCCTTGCCAGTAACAAAGTTACGATACAAGAAAAAAAAGATATATGGCAGGGACAGTTTCAGACTTATTGAACAGATTATAATTTCATTTTTTTTTACAAATTAAACTTATACAAACCGCTTTTAACACAATTATTACTAATCATTACATTACACAACACAAAATTACTACTACAGGATTGCTACAGAAGTCTTAATGCACAAAATATGCTACAAGTTTAAAATATTTAAACACAGCTACCTTCCTGTGTTTCATAAAAAATACATGGAAAAATACAACTAAAATGTTCAGCAATTACTTTAAATGTATATTTATACTGAGCAACAATCAAATTTAAACAAAGTCAAAAAAAAGTATATATAAGATATGCAATAACTCAAAAAAAAATAATAAACTACAGAATGCTTTTGCAAATACACAAAACTCAGTCAATATTTGAACATGGGAAACTAAGGAATACATAAATATTTTGCGAAAAAAATCATTCATATTCCAATGAAAGTTAACATGCCATTAAAAAAACATTTCAAGTTACTCTGCAATGACAACACCTTAATTTTTGAATATTATGAAACATATCAAATCCAATAGTGTTAAAAAATCAATTTTCATATTTACATACACATGGGTAATTTTATAATATATACATACAGAAAACTTCCTATTTACAAGAAAGAATATCAGAAAACTTTAGTTTCAATTCACCACATAATTAATTATAACTCAGTTAATCACTAATACAATCCATTTACCACAATTGAGCATTTTTATGCAAAACAGTATCTATTTATACACATTTTTATTTGATGCTAACACATATTATTTCTACACATAGAATTTGATGCTAACACATATCTATTTATAAACATAGAATTTGATGCTAACACATATCTATATTGATATCCTGAAAATTTTATGTTCACTATTAAATACATAATAGATAATTTTGTTAAAATACATACTTTCAATGAAAAAAAAACACACATTCTATAACACATTTAAGAGATGAGATGCCCACAAATTGTAATACTAATGAGGAAATTCTGTCGACAATGTAAAAAAAACAGTAGTAATGAATAATTATTTGTGACATAAAGTTGAACTTTGTATAACATACATTAATTTGAATGTGAGAATATATATGGAAAATTTTACATCATGCTCTTTAATTTCTTTTTATTTACAAAGCTTTTTGTTTGATTTAGATTCTCGCTGTTATGAAATTACACAATTCTACTTTTGCTTACAACTTACTGATGAGGTTATATCAGGATAGTGGAAGAATAATTATTTAAATTTCACAATACTAGCATAAAAATCATACATGTATATATAACCAATTAAAGAGTCAATTTTCAATTCTAAAATCCAGGAATTAACATACATTGTCATTTTATAAGCATATCTACAACATTTAAAGCAGTGTTTACTATAACTTTTCACTATATGTACATGAA
>BMAU01002647.1:0-24847 GCA_019973935.1 Trichonephila clavipes | reverse complement strand
CTTGACAATTTGGAAGACAACATTCACCGTGTTATTGCCGATATACGGCCACAAATGTTGGAAAAAGTCATCGAAAATTGGGCGTCCAGATTGGACTACATCCGAGCCAGCCATGGCAGTCATATGCCAGAAATCATATTTAAAATGTAATGCCACAAGATTATCTTTCGAATAAAAAAAAATTCATGTCAATCGAATAATACATCGTTGTTTTTGCAATTTAAAGTTCTATACCTCTAAAAAACACCCTATATATGTTGACCAAGATATAGAGAACATTTTGTATCTTTTGGTTTTCTTAGTGTCTTGGCACTTGGTCCTGAGTGAGCCCCGTATCAAAATGTATTGCATATCCTTTTTTTGGAGGCATCTTAATATATTAACTAATTTTCCTTACTTATGTTGGGGCCCCGAAACATTGATACGGTGGTAGCTATGATCCTGTGTCTTGGTGAACTGCATGTGGCCCGAGGGCCGCTATTTGCTCACCTCTGCTCTTTATGACACATTTTTGGCTTAAGGTATTCGACTACGTTCGGAACGGTGATTTTGCAAAAGCGTATAAATGGATAATATTTATGTTATTTAGTGTCACTTAGATTAAAAAACGTATATAAAATTGTTTTAAGAAAAGTATTGCAATAAAAAATTATTTAAGTACAATACTTTGCCAAAAAATGAACATAAAATTATCAGTTTTCAAAATATTCTCTTTTTGTGAAAAATGCCTCTATTATAGTAATATTTTGCCTGTATATAGCTTAGACCTCTATACAGAGGCTCAATTTGAATTTTTGAATTATATAACTTAGAAGAAGGTTTATCTACTTGTTTTACGACAACAGATGAGAGAAATTTTAAGAAAAAAACCCTTGATACTTGTTTCAAATGGTTGTAACTCTGAAAATAATGTGAACTTTTCAAAAATTCTAGTTGAGCCTCTAGAGAAAATTCTAGAGAAAAAAAAGATTCAAAGAGAGCACATCCTCCAGCCTCCTTAATGATTTGGTATGCTGTCAGTTACGAAGGAGAGCGATACATTTTCCCGAGAAACGATTGAAAGCCACAGCAAATGTTTATCAGTATGCTATCCAAGAGCCAAAGTGAAGCTCCTAAATGTAAACCAGTTTTATGAAAAACCAATAGACCTTTTAACAGGACTCTGCATCTGCTCCAAAGGTGAAGATGACCCATCTGTTGATGAAAGAGAATCTATGTATTGAAACAGCACAAAGCTTGGTTTCCAGTAGTCCGGATTTAATAACAACTTGTCTACTTATTTTGGTGAGTATTATAGGCAAAGGTGTTCCAGAAAGAGCATCCAAATTTGAACAGTCTTAAAAGTTCTTTAAGGAAAGACGCGATGTAAATCCCCATGGAGATATCACATGCTTTCATAAATGATTGATCTAAGAGACTCAAATCCTGCGTAAAGTCAAAATAGGATCAACGAAAGGTACAGTATGTTAAGTTTAAAAGCAAAATAAAGCTTTTAAGATTTTACAAATGATTACGAATTCTTTTTTTTAATATTTTAACACCTTTATAATCGTATCAGAATTTAGTATAAGCAGACTAGGTTTAATCAAAGTTAATTGCATCAGCAATGTATGGAAAACAAATTCTAAAGGAAATCTGTTGTCGAACTATTAATTCAATGGTTTTAGAATTTTGTTTATCATTGACTTAAGCAAATAAATATAATCATTGCAAGGTTAATTTAAGTGGAAAGAGAATTGCGCTCGAAGGTAAAATGAATTTCATATATTCGCAAAATCACCCTTCCATTTAATTTATGTATTAAGACATCTAGTGACATAAAAGAATATATGCGATCAGATGGTAAGGTAACCAAAAACACACACTGATCACACAATGATGATCCTTCTTTATGTTTTTAACTGATGTAAATTGACTTGTTTCGCTTGAAGCAAAAACTTTAAGCTACTAAGGCAGTGCTTCTCAAACTTTCAATATTTGCGACCCAATTTTCAGTCATAATTTTTCTCGTGCCCCCATATACAACAACTATGCATTGAAAGTGATAATAATGTATTTCGTCGCTAAAGCTACGTTGCGACTTAAATAATAAACTGTACAAATTATCAAGATTAGAATTGTATTTTGCATATTCTTTTGCAATATGACAAACCCATGGAAGTCAATATTAATTACTAAAACTTTTTTTTAAAATTTAGTAGGGATAAATTAATTATAAAATCTTTTTGCCGCGTACTGATACATTTACAAGTAACTTTTATCAGTGTGAATATGTATTTATTTTTTAATATGTCAGGATGTATTTTTTTGTTTCCTTTCAGTAAATTGATAATTATTTTAAATCTTTTATTTCGATATGCTCGCCCCCCCACGTAGGGTTATTACCCCCCCAGGAGAGGGCACCCCATAGTTTGAGAAACGCTGCTCTAAGGAGGTAGGTTACAGAAAAAATACTTCAATCAAATAAAAAAAACTGAGAAGAAATATTCATTGTTATAATATGATTTTAAAATTAAGTTCATCATTTGCGAAAGCAAATGAAAAGTGCATCTTAAAATAATAATAATTTTTTTTCCCTTGCGAAGTATTCTTTCCACCCCTAAAATTTAAATGTAAACAAAAAATTCGGCCAAATGAAATATATTGCTTTAAATGCTATTGCTTAATCTAATATATATTATAAATGTGAAAGTTTGTGAAAATCATTGTTGGTCTTTCACGCAAAAACTACTGAATGGATTTTAATGAAACTTTACAGTAATATAGCTTATACATCAGAATAGCACATAGGCTATAATTTATAGCACAGACTATAATTTATAAAAAGTTGGGAAAAGTGTCAAAAATATAACGATATTTGACAAGTAAGTAGGAAAAAAAATTCTGTCTTTTGCTAGCAATTCTGGCATGCGCTGCAAAAAAAAAAAAAAAAAAAAAACCACGTCTGCATATATCTATCTTTTGTTTGTGAAAAACCTTTTTTGTTTTGGCTACGCAAGGTGCTCGCTTCTAATTAATTCCTCTGATACAATGCCTATTTTTTTATTTCAGAATCAAACTAAGTTTTGAAGGGAGAGGTTGTTATAAATCTCTCTTTATTTTAATGTTTTTTTTTTAATATCTTATTATGCACATTTGGTAGTAAGAAATTGATCTTTTTCCAAATAAATGCTTTTATCAGTTCTGATACTTAAAGTAAATAAGCTTTCTCTTTCACACTGTATCATTTGGACAAATTTTCAAAATTTATTTGTGGTTAGTAGTTAATTATAACGCTATAATTTTAATTGAATAGGCAGATATAATTACTTTTACACTTAAAAACGTAATAACTATTGTTCTGTATTTCTTGGAGTGTGAGAGTGAGTGAATATTAATGTTGCACTGTTCAGCAACACGAGGGCTTTTGGCAACGGATCACGTAATTTTGAACCATAGTCAAGTAACGTGGACGACATCTGAGGTGGCACCTTTTTCTCCTAACTACCACACCACACCAACTTAGAAGGAATATTCTACCAATAATTAGCAGGAATATTATTTGAAATCCACTCTTCCAAGATATATGGCAGCACGGGTTCCATGATGAGTATTTTAGCGGAAAAAATAGTTTGTCAAAATTTAAGTGTCTTATGTTTTTGTATGTTAATGAAGACCTTAAAAAATGATTTGACTACTTATTTTAAGTGAACGGTATATATAATTAATTTTGCAGTGGAATATCTTTATTTAATTTATTATCTCTAACGGATTAAATTTTCCAAATGGAGTATTTTGTTTATGTATATCCCTTAATTTATAAATGTAGCGATCCAAAAAAAAAAAAATATTGTATGAAAAAAACTGCAGTAAATCATAATGCGGTTGGATACAGTATTAACGTGCATCGCTCCCCTACACGGGGTTTCACAAAGCTCTAATAAAGCTCGAGTTATGAAAGCAGCTAGGCATTTGCCAACTTGACTCTATTGTTAACATTTCGCTATGTTTTTCATTGGATCGTCATTATAATTTAAGAAACGGCGTTGCTTGCAAATATTACAATTTTAACATAAAATAAATACTACAGAAAGTAATATTAATGTATTATACTTTCAGATAAAAATTATTTACACTATTTTAAGCGTTCATTACACAAAACTTTTAACAATGTGTTACTTTTACTGAGCAGAGATCAGCTTAGGAAGGTATTTTCAAAAATCAACCCTCAAGAGTCTTACGGGGAGTTATAAATAAAAAAAAAAAAATCCTTTTTATCAGCTATTAGACCTACATACTTAAAATTTAACAAAGGTGTTTTATTCCTCTCTTTTTTTTTTTTTGTTACCTGAGTTACGCCAAAAGCTTTTTTTTTGTTTATTTTGCAATTCACGTAAAATTAACTCATTAAAAACTTCTTTATCCTTCAATCTGTGTTGTTTAATTTTTTCAGCTCACCCGTGCGAAGAACGGGTATACCAGCTAGTTGCTAATAAATCATAAAAAAAACTGCGAGAAATAATTGGCCCATGAGAGTTCGGTATCCTCAGTTTCCACAATGTGACTCTGAAAGCCAAAAAATCTCCCACCTCTGTTCTAGAGGATTCAAGTATATGTATCTTATACAATCTATTTGCTTTTCTTATGTATTTTTGAAGATTTGCGCTGTTTTGAATAGGCGTTAAATAGGCGTTTTCCTTTGGGCATCCCATGTCATGAGAGTCTATGATGCTGGGCATGGCAAAAGTGGTGTTTTCCATTCCGCTGAGTGGCATGATGGCCTTTGCGCTGTTTTTTACTTTTTCGCGCAAATATATTTATTTGCCTGTATTTTTTATTCTCTTGTGTACGAATTTTGTTGTTTTTGTAGTTTTGGATGAACATTTTTGCTTGTTTTTATTTATTTATTTTTTTTGTTCAGAAATGTTGAGCATTGATTTATTTTCATTTTGGAACAGAAACAATTTTTTGTTTCCTATTTTTGTCGTATGAAACATTTTTGTGTGAAGGCGCTTTTTTGCTTTTATTTTCAAGTTTCTTCTTTTTTTTTTTTTTTTTTGGGGGGTAGCTTTAATACTCTAAACTACGTAGATTTGCGTTGTTGGAATTATTTTTTAAGAAAATTTGTGTATAAATTCTTTTTGTTTTCAATTTTGTTACTTAGAATTCAGATTTGATTTTAGCTGTGCATTTTTGCTTCAGTATATATAAATGAAGTGAATTAAAATCTCAGCAAAACAAAGATTTTTTAAAAATTTTTTTATCAGAAATATAAGGGATGAAAAATTCCCTGTTTGTGTACCATGGTTCTGTTTCAGAAAATAATATTTTAAGAATGTCTGTATGAAATTTATAACAAAATTTCTAAATTTGGAGGAAAATCCTTTCTCAAAAGAATGGACTGATGCAATTTCCATTAGCATTTTCTATCTCAGGAATTTTAATTGACATGCGCATTTTTAAAAAGATAACATTTTCCCTTTCGTATTTTATCTATGTAATATTTATCACAAAAGCGCTCATTACATCATTCTACACATTATATCTTGTTTTACAAGGTCATTTTCTGAGATAAGTTAACAATTTTAGAAAAATTAGATCACAAACGAAAGCACAGAAGACAAGGTAAGATGTTTTTACTCCTTTACTTTTGATTGTCACATAAAAAGAAAAAAAAGAAAAGAAAATTTTTATCTAAATATTTCTTATCTGCGTTTGATTTTCCGTGATATTTATAATTATATGGATAGTGATATATTCCATGCAGCATTTGCGTAAACACACTACTTTCATGGGAAGGGTTACACTAAAAACACACACAAATAAGAAAGCATCAAGTCTTAATTTTCATGTAAAAAATTAAAAATCTTTTGGCTATGGAAGTTTTTTAAACTCCAAAACCTTTCTCTTGTGTGTGTATACCTTTACAATGCAAATTTTCGTAAAACACAAGTTTTATTTTTAAGCAATTGAAATTATTCCCTTGTTATACTCCATACGGATATTTTAAACTCAAAAAAGGATACTTAGTTATTATCGCAACCTATTGGCGACATTATACGAACGAAGCATCTGATTGCTAATTCGGCGTGATAGACATATGTATAGCAAATTGAGGTTGCAAAGTTGGCGAGTTATTAATAGAGTTGGCGATTGTTGCGATAATACGTAAGTACCCCCAATTGTTACATCAATTGAATTTATTGTTGAGAAAATAGAAATGAAGAATCCATTAGTTGTGTGTTTTGATAATATAACCAATGCATATATTCCCCAGTTTAATTAATTTAACTTTCTTGAAGTCTATTGAATACAGTTGTATGTCTCTACTGGGTCTTGGAAGTAAAAATAATTTACTACACAATCCTTTGTATAACTCGCATCTATATTTTCAAGCTGTAATTTTTAATTTTTAGGAACATTCGCCGTATAATGCGCAACCCCTCCTTTACGAAGTTATCTTAAATGTACGTGCGCATTGCTCTCATGTTTTGAAGTATTTTAATTTATTGGAGGTATTATTAAAGCTTCAGAAAAAAGTAGTATACTTTTTGAACTACAGCTGTTTAAATTCATGCGGAATGTCATTTCTTTTAAATAAACAGCATTTTGCACACATAGAAGTCGAATTTTTTCCCTATGCTTAAGGGGACTTGGCACCCTTTGAGCAAACTTCTTTATTTACGTATTTAAAAATTATACTTTAACATTTTATACAATGTTTCTATTCAAGAAAATGTTACCAGATGAAAATTTTCATATATTATTCACACAATTTTAAAAATTTAAATTTTTTGAAGAAAATTGGGAAAATTTTAAAATCCTACTCCTTTTGCAAAAATTAATTTTTGACCTGAATTTTTTTATAATATTCTTATGGATGTTCTTAACAACTTTAGGGATCGATTTTAGAATAATTTCATTCGTTTTCGAGAAAAAATAAAATTTTGATATACAGGCTAAAAATCAACGAAAAAGCCAACATGTCTTACATTTTTTTTTTTAAGTATTCAGTTTATAGCAAAACGGATCTCTAATTTTATTACATGCTTTATTTTTAACACGCAGGAAAAAATTGAAGTGATTGGTAAATAATTGTCGAAGGAGTAGCATTTTGAATGCACTAAGGTTTCGAAAAACACGAACTGAGAAAAAACACTTTAAAGTTTATAATTCTGAAAAATAATTATTATAAGCTTAATTAAACTTAAAATACCACTTTAAGATATTACTTATACGTTTTCTTTAAAATAATTGCATTTTCATATGTTTTCAACCCACACATTTTTATAAATGATCAACTTTTAGAGAGTACTAATTGCACAAGAAAACTCAAGAAAAACTTTAAAAAATTTTTTTTTTTTTGTCACGACAGAAATTTTAGCTGTTTTTCTTCTTATAATATTAAAGCAGTGTTTCTCAAAGTGTGGGGCGCGCCCCCTGGGGGAGGCGCGATAACCCTGCAAGGGGGCGCGAGCATATCGAAAATTTAATGATTTTTAAAAAATAACCGGAAAGAAGTGAAACAAAATACTTTTTCCATAATAAAAGAAATACACAACAACACTGATATAATTTATGTTTATCATCTGGCGTTCTTCTGTTTTAACATAAAATATTACTCGTTAAAAGAAAAAACAAAACTCAGACCCTGAGAAAAATTCTAAGATAATTATTTCATCACTGTAATTATTATTGAAATACTGTATATTAGTTGTAGAAAGAAAAGGAAGACATGATTCACTTTTCAGCCAGGCAGCATAATACATTTGCTGGTCATTTATTTGATTGACCTTCAAACTTACTGGTAGGGTTTCTACATTAGTTCCATCCCATCTTTTATGTATTTGTTTTTCGCATAGGGAAATTGTAAACAATGAAGAGTTTTACGATATTTGGAAAAGAATTGATTGATTTTTGAAGGATTATTTGGCTAAGATTTAGTGGCCGCGGTAGCCGAGTGGTATAGGCATCGGATCGTGGCTGGCTTTGTCACGAGTTCGAGCCCATTACCACTAAAGACCCACCGTGTAGGGCAGCGATGCACGCTAAATCTGTCGAGAGCTGAAACGTCCTCCCGTTGGTGTGGTGTGGTAGTTAGGAGAGGGGGTGCCAGCTCAGGTGTCGTCCATGTCACTTGACCATGGTTCAAAACTACGTGGTCCGTCACCAAAAGCCCTCGTGCAGCTGAACAGTGCGACGTTAATCTTCACTCACTCACTCACTTGGCTAAGATTTATTTTTACGAGTAATCTCAAACATATAAAGTATAGTGAAAAACGTCATAATCCTTTTTAGAGCATTCGTATTTTTTTCTGAATACACTTATAACCAGGCAGTGGTGGCATCTGTGATCTGTATTGAAGGAAGTTGAAACTGATGCATATTATTCATGATTGAGAAACGCGATGAACATGTAACGAAAGGAAAATTTTCAATGGCTTCCTAAAGAACTCCATCAACTGAAATATGAACCCATAAGTGTACCACAAGGTTCAGTTCGACTTGTCAAAAAGACAGCAAGTTGAACTTTTTCTTTCTTGTATTTGTTGATCACCAAAGGTGTCACGAGTTCGAGCCCAGTACCACTAAAGACCCGTCGTGAAAGAGAGAGGTGCACGTTAAATCTGTAAAGAGCTCAAACGTCCTCTTGTTGGAATGATGTGGTAGTTAAAAGAGGCCAGCTCAAGTATCGTCCTCGTCAACCATGGTTCAAAATTACGAGGTCCGTCTCTAAAAGCCCTCGTGTAGCTGAACAGTGCGACGTTTATATTCACTCACTCGATCATGAATGCTCATTAAAACTACAATTACTTGAACAAAATATGACAGCTTTGCCAGCAAGTAACATTTCTGTAATATTAGTGAAAAGTATCTTTGCTTTTCGTCCTTTATTAAGGTCTTTCACTTGTCAATCATTTTAGTTCAGTTTTATTGGACTTTTTCTCAAATCATCAAAGAAAGATTGAACATTCCTTGAAAGCCGGTAAGTATACTTTCTCTTAATTAAATTATTCACTGGAATTCCAATTTGTATCGTGTAGAGTAAAAATAATTATAAATAAATGATCGGGGTGACTGAGTCCCCCGCACTACCATTAATGTTAGTATCGAGTACGCGCCTGCTCCCGGGTTAAAACATTTTGAAGTCTTTTTGCTTTAAATATTAAAAAGTAACACAATTATTCTTCATATGAATTTTATATTCTTTTTCATTACTTAACATTAATTCTAAATGTTATTTCTGTGATGCTTAAAATTACAGTTCTTTTAAACAGTTATTTACAATTATAGCATTTATCTAAAAAAATCATTTTACATTTTTGTATACAATGTCGTGCACGCAGTTTTACTCTCCTTACAGTTCAACTATTATATCAAGAATAATGTTATATTTTTTTAAAAATTAACTCGTGCGAAGAGCCGGTGTTTCAGCCAGGATACGTTTAATGTGTCAGTACTGAAGAAGGTATTTTATAAATAATTTCTTAATACTAAATTAATCTAAGTTTAATAATTATCAGTGACTTCCATGGGCTTGTCTTGTAGAGCAAAGTTTTTCAAAGAAAGGTTTAATATCAGATATTGACACTGAGTTATTTTTCTTTATTTAGCTGAGATCTATATTTTGTCTTCTAAGCAGCCACCGTATTTTGCAATAAGTCCAATTTAAAAATTAGAGAAAGGAAAAATAACACACATAATAATTATCCTATTATTTTATTTATTTATTTATTACTTAAAAGTAGTATACAAAATTTAATACTTATGTTACTAATTTGTATGGTTTATAATTAAGATCGCCTTTTGTAGCTTTAGCATCAAAGTTCATTATTATTGCATTCAGTGCATTATTAATGTATAAGGGGGCGCGATAAAAATTGTGATCGAAAAGGGGGCGCCAGTATTGAAAGTTTGAGAAGCACTGTATTAAAGTATTACATTTGTATGAAAAATATATCAGGAATAAGAACTGAAATTATAAAATTATTAATATAAAATGCCTTAATTTAAAAATTTTACATGCACACATTTCACAAGGAAGAAAAATTACATTATTGTATTGCCTCGGAAATATTCTGCTTTTAATACTACACATTCCTTTTTATAGTTATTATTTCTATTTATAAAATAGATTTTTTTTTATCATAACGCATTTTTTAGCTTTTTTTTCTAAAAAGGTCGTGTGGCTGAATTGTCTAATTTGTTTTTAAATGAAGTGTTTGTCAACTTCTAACTTTCCGACGTGCACAAGTGATATATCAATCGAAAGATAATAATGCAAAGAATAAGATTAAATGAAAATAAAAAAACGATAGGTTTGTGATTTTTAGGGTACCAAGTCTTCTTAACTTTTTTATTCTTATATCTTCACTTTTATACCCGGTGAGTAACACGCACCCGTAAATATCGATCTTAGTTTTCGAGCTAAAAGTGCGCGATATGCGCTAGATTTTACGGTAATTTGGTAAAGAGGGTTGACAGTAGTATGCGTTATTAAAACATTGGTTGGAACAGTTGAAATATATTAAGAGATTATTAACAAACAATATTAATGCGTTAAAAATGTATGTTTAATATGTATACATACATGCAAGTTTATACATGTATGTATACACATTATATATTAAAATAAAATAAAACTAAGTTAAATACATGTATAATAATAATAAATAAAAATAAGTTAAATGAATAATCGTAAACATGAGTTTCGATTAATTTTAACAAATGGGATAAACGTGCATGTTATGAATCTGTTAACGTTTAAGAATTACATGAAATCTATCAATTTTTGTTCAAATATACATAGGATTTTTCATGAAAAACCAGGACCACATTGATTTTATGAACAATTATTCTAACTTCAAATGAATCCTTATGTGTAGGATATAACACAAAATTTTGCTTGGTTTCTTAATTTTCGAGAGAGTGTGCGTAAAACATCAATGTCTACCCCATAAAAATGTTTTTTAAATTTTATATGCCAAACATTGTGTTCTTAAGTGATACCTAAAATATACATAAAATACGCCATGCCTATATATTACAATAACTTTAATTTATATTTATAATTAATATGCAATATTTATTTATCAATCTTTATCCCTTTTAATACATACTTTTTATTGTTTTTAGCACAGAGTAACACATTAATTTATTCTATGTTCATATTATTACCTAAAATAACTAATGGTTCGTTATTTTGATAGTAAGAAATCGCCTAGTAACTGTATTTTCATCGTCCCGTGTGAGAGTTTTATCAGTATACCCTTCTTTAGGTATAATATATAATATTTTATTAAATCATTTTTTAAAGTATCTTCTTGTTTTTGTAATTTTCACTTGAGTTTTTCACCATACGTTCTTATTTATTTGCCTTTTATTACATATATTAAATAGAAATTAAATTTCCTTATTTTAACGCGTTATACTAAGAATTACTTTTAAAGCAGAAATCGGATTCAGGAATAATTCATAATAATTGTCAATTATATGCATAGAATTATGCTTATTAATCGATCCAAACTATGTACTTTTCAAGGCTTTTTTAAATTTGAGTTAGTATAAAATCTAAACAAAATGACTATAAATGAAACATCTATAAATTTTAATACGACTTTTAGTTTTAGATTGGTATTTTTAAAAATATTTCCTCCATTAATCATTATGTGCTCCTCATTATTATAGAATTTAATTAAAACTTTGACAGCGTTTGGAACCATATTTTTCTCTTATGTTTTATAGCCAAAAATGAATCACAGAAATTTCAATAACGTTCAGGTGATGCGAATGCCTAAGGAAAATGAAGGAATACAACTCAAAAAGTTTCAGAAAATTATCCAAGATAAGTATAATGCAAAATTCAGTAAGTGCAATAAATCCTGCTATTCACGTTCATGCATTGAACTTCAATATTTCTACATTACTTTTTTGATCATGCAAACAAAGGCGCATTTTTTTGATTCAACATTTTTGAACTTGCGTTTAACATATCTTAATGTTATATATTCAATGTTCTTCAATTTATTACAATTTTTTTACAGGGTGTTGCCAAATTCGAATGACAAATTCAGAGGGGTGATAGTAGTATATGTTTGTCTGCATATGCATGGCAAATCTACATAGATCATAAGGTTGCAAATGACGTTTAGTCCGTGAAAATCGAGATAACAGTAGACGTCGGGAGGACAATGAGTCAGACGAGGGGAGTGGCCAAACGAATGCGAGGATTTTGAGTACCGTGGTAGGGTTGAAGAAACCTGCATGTATGCAAATTTTCCATTTCTCCCGGAGTTGCTGCTGGAAATGTAGCCACTGTGCCCCAGAACGTGTAGTTCATGTCCGAAGGTGCACCAGTGCACCGAAATGACCAACCCAAATGACCACGTATCCAACCCAAATGACCTTGCGGGCCCCTTCGGAAAAACATTACAATCTCGCGGGCCGCAGATAAAAATATATACTTTTATATCAGATTTGGAAACAAGAAAACATTTATTGGAGTGAAAATTTAAAACAAAATTAATTATTATGATTGTTTTCTCATTATGTTTCATGTGTATAGACATAGGTAATATAATAATATTTATATAACATAATAATGCAATGATCAAATAATGCTTAAAATTTTACAGTGTTGCCATTTTCTTGAAAATTACGGAGTGCCTTTTGAATTGATTTTTCATTACTCATCTTTAATATTTTATTGAGCTGTTATTCTCAAACAATTGAGTATACATTATCATTTATCTTAACCATCCTGAATATTTTTTTAAACTTTAAAAAAACACCTCTGACTGCCTTTTGCTTTTTGGGCACTCCAAACAGAAAAGGAGAAGGATATATGAAAGTCGCATACACAGAGAATCATGCACCCTCCATAGTAAAGGATTTGCATAACGCAATAAAGAATTTATTAAATATGTTATTTATTATAGTGAAATCAAATGTAACTGTTTGATAAAATATAAATTTATTTTAATCTAAAGGACGTTTCTATTATCAAAAAGGGTTGATTTTAAAACAAGAACAGGTAACAAGCAAATATATATTGTAGATTTATATATATAAATTTCCCCTCAAATAAATTTCAAAATGAAAAAAAACTTTAAAAACCTGATATTTAAATATTTAAAAAAGAGAGTCGGCGGGTCGCAGTTTACGTACTGGAGAGCCGCGTGTTGGACACCCTTGCACTAGTACATTATTCGAATGCGGTGCCTAACCATCTCCATGCTTCATATCTCGGGAGGTGTATTGAAGGCGGCAGACCTATTATTTGGCCTCCACGCTTCCCCCCTTTAATCCCTTGGTCCTCTTCTTCTGAGGCCACCTGAAATCGTTTGTGTATGAAATATCGGCTTCTAAAATGGTAGGTCCTACATCAAAGATCATATTCACTTCAGATGATTTCAGAACACCGGATTTGGTGGACGCATCCGACAATCCTTCTTCCGTTGGTGTCGCCTGTGCTATTACCTGCGCGGCGGTAACTTCGAACAGTTCTCTTGACAATCCCTTGTCATTACCTTTCTGACGTCGAGCTGTGTAATTGAGCTGTGAGCATTGTAAACATGATTCACGTCTAACAAATGGATTTCTTACTTATTATCGCCCCTTTTCATTTCATTCGACATCATACCCTCCATAACTAATTTTACGAATTACTATGACTACACGTGGTTTGCGACTCCCTGTTCTACGTTGATATGCCGTACCCATGCAACCTACTATCACCCTTTTGAATATGTTCGTCGGATTCGGCAAAGTCCTGTATAATATCTCACTTGTTGTGATTCATTAATTCTACATTAATTTAATCCCATTATTCTAACTCATTAATCATTCATTCATGAGTTAAATGAATCATTTATGTTCAATAATGTTAAAAGCACAAAAAGTAATGTTCTACATTATTTTGATCAAAAGAGTAATCTGTATAAATCCTATTTGATATTAATATGAGTCACGTGTTTTTTACAGATGACTACTGGGATTTTCATCGATGGACTATTGATAATTTGGCTGAATTTTGGGCCGAGCTATGGGATTTTGTAGGAGTAATATGTTCAAAAGAGATTTGATCAGGTTACTTAAAAGATAAATTATGGAATTTAATTATTTAATAATTTATTTGTCTTAACACTCTAAAGAGATAGAAGTTTAATTCATAAGATTAAACTGAAACTTTAAGTGTTTTGCTTTAATTGAAATATAGTTAATTATGAAATCTACTTAGTGTATATCAAGTAATATTAATAAAAATATTAAATGTATAATGCATAGATTTTCCTTCAGGTGATCGATTTAAGTGTTCCCATGGAAGAATCTCCCGAATGGTTCAAAGGAGCAAGACTGAATTTTGCCGAAAATTTGCTAAAATATAGAGACGACAAAGTAGCTATAATTTCAGCAGGTTGTTATTCCTATATATCACTTCACTCATATCACAATATAAAGGGTGTTTTTTAGAGGTATAGAACTTTAAATTGCAATAAAACAACGATGTATTATTCGATTGACATGAATTTTTTTTTTTATTCGAAAGATAATCTTGTGGCATTACATTTTAAATATGATTTCTGGCATAGGACTGCCACGGCTGGCTCGGATGTAGTCCAATCTGGACGTCCAATTTTCGATGACTTTTTCCAACATTTGTGGCCGTATATCGGAAATAACACGGCGAATGTTGTCTTCAAATGGTCAAGCATTTGTGGCTTATCCGCATAGACCAATGACTTTACATAGCCCCACAGAAAATAGTCTAGCGGTGTTAAATCACAAGATCTTGGAGGCCAATTCACAGGTCCAAAACGTGAAATTAGGCGGTCACCAAACGTGTCTTTCAATAAATCGATTGTGGCACGAGCTGTGTGACATGTTGCGCCGTCTTGTTGGACCCACAGCTCCTGGACATCATGATTGTTCAATTCAGGAATGAAAAAGTTAGTAATCATGGCTCTATATTGATCACCATTGATTGTAACGTTGTGGCCTTCATCGTTTTTGAAGAAGGATTCCACCAGCCCATAAAGCGCACCAAACAGTCAGTTTTTCTGGATGTAACGGTGTTTCGACATACACTTGTGGATTAGCTTCACTCCAAATGCGGCAGTTTTGTTTGTTGACGTAATCATTCAACCAGAAGTGCGCTTCATCGCTAAAATCGCTTCATCGCTTTCCATCTTGGAAAGTAATACCAACTTAAACTTCTTTACCTGGAAAAAACACTCTTTATATCTGATTTTTCTTATTTTAATAGGTTATGCTACGTTTTAATTGTAACTGTAACCGTATAAGCAAACTAGAGAAATAAGCCAATTTTAATTAGGCACATTTTGTTGCTTTGATACATAAATAAATTAACTTGACAATAGATAATAAATAATAATGAATTAAAATTACAAAAAATAAGGAAGGAATTGAGATCTTGAATACTTTTTCCGCCTTGTAGTCTAAGTCCTAAGCCTAAGTATTTTCAATTTCATTACTGTAGCTTTTCTACTTTGAACTGTACTATTTTACTATATCCTTGAAAAACTGTTCAGCACTAAATCACAGCAATTTAATAAAGTTTTACTTACCGTAAAATCAGGAGTAAAACGCGCGCACTTTCAATAGACTTCTGCATGTATCGAAATACTGTTTATTCAAAAGTTGTGACCTTACTTATGAACAGAACAGGTTGTTTTTTTTCTAGAAGTATAAAGTTTTTTTCTAGAAGTAAGAAGAAGTAGTGTAAAAGAGTTTTAATTTTAAAATATAGACTTAAATCATCAAAATATGGACATAAAAACAGGAGTGAAAACATAAACAGGAATAGAATGGATCACACAGCTAAAAAGTCGGAAAATATACATACCAGGGGAAATCGCGGGATGCGCAGTGAGAGGGTTAATCATGTTTTATTTTGTGATAAACTTAACTCAGTGGCGCAACAGCCCATGAGGGCATGTGCCCATATCAGTATACATGACCTTAGGCCTTGAGGTACATTAGCAGATATTCTGATCATATGATCAGTCTGACGTGAAACCCTCAGTCCTCAGTGTTAAGTTCCCAAACAAGCTTGGTACTAATTAATTAACCCAATGAAGGGATGAAAGGCTGAGTCGACCTTGCCCAGCTCGAGGTTTTCCTTTGTAATAAACTTAAGCAGATATATGTCTCATTTAATAGAAAAATGTTTAATGATCATTTCCGCTGAATCTATTGATTCTATGTACATTCAACTTCAAATTAGACTAAAAAAGCATGATATACATGAACTTGTGTAGGCAAGTGTATATATAGTGGTTTTTTTCCAAGAAGGTATAATTTTTTTTATTTTTGAATAATATCCGCACTAAAGAATTTAATACAATACGTAATAGTAATATGAATAGTACATGTTATGCTTTTCACACGGTATGATTTAATATAATTTCAATTCTTATCAGCAGCTATGACCCATTCAAACTCTTAATTTATTTAAATCCATATATTTTAGGAGAAGACAAAGAAACAGAGTACATAACTTTCGCTCAGATGTATGAGGAAGCAAAGTTATATGCAGCTGCTTTTAGAAAATTTGGACTCAAAAAGGAGATGTTGTTGCATGTAAGAATAATGATAGCATTAAAATCACTTAATAAGTGTATATAGTATGTATAGTATTATGTCTTATGTGAACAGATTTTTAAAAATTAATATAGAGAAATTTTATAAGCCATATGCATTTTTCGTTTTTCATTTCCCAAAATAATTAAAAAGGCTTACACAAAATTTTTTACAAATAAATAAATAAATTAAATTAAAAAAATAACAGTTAATCTCTTTTACAGTTATTTTACAAGGATTAAAGAAATACTACGTATTAATCTGATTAAATTGACACGGTAAAAAAGACGAAAAAACAATAAAAATTGAAATATTTGCAAACCTTTCTGAGAGATAATATTAAATGTATTATATGCATTTTTTGCAATTTATGAAAAACATTGCATCTTAAAACAAGATATTTTTGATATCTATTGTAATTGAATACAATTATAAAACGTAGAATCATTTTAAGGTATCCGACTACGTTCGGAACAAACGTTACGTTACTATTACGACTACGTTATTTTACAAAAACGTATAAATGGATAATTTTTATGATATTTAGTGTCACTTAGATTGGAATACATGTATAAAATTGTTTTGAGAATATTATTGTAGTAAAAAAAAATATTTAAATGCAATATTTTGGCAAAAAATGTACGCAAAATGTCCTATTTTAAAAACATTCTCCTTTATGGGAAATGCTCCTATAATAATAATATTTTGCCTTTATATAGCTCAAACCTCTGCACAGAGCCTGAACTACGATTTTTGAATTATATAACTTAGAAGTGGATTTATCCATATACTATAGAAGCACTTTTCATTAAAGGAGAATGTTTTGAAAATAGGCAATTCAAAGATAATTTTTTTAACTAGAATATATTGCATTTAAATAATTTTTAATTTTCACAATATTCTTAAAGCAATTTTATGCATATATTCTAATCCAAGTGACACTAAATGTCATAATGTATCCATTTATACATTTTTTTAATTCACGGTTCCGAACATAGTCGGATACCTAAATTATCTCGAATTAATTTCGATTTAATAATAAATATTAATTTGCACTTGAATGTACCATTCGATGTATAAAAATATATATATTCGCACATAACTGCATTAAACACTTGAATTTCTTGAGGATGAATTTCGTCGTCACATTATTGCTAAATAAATGACAGTGTTAGTAAAAGAGTAAGATAAAACTAATTCTAGCTGTTAATTTAGATAAATTGCAGCGAATTAAAATAAAAATAAATTGTGTGATTTGCAGAAAATTTTGATTTCATTCGGATGTTTCATATTTAGCATAGCAAAGAAAAAAGATATTTTTAAAAATTAATTCATATAATTCGGAATAAAATATTTTCAAGAAGCACATTTCCACTATCCCTCAACCCTTGATGTAGTGTGACCCACGAAACCGAAACCGATGAAGTAAAATCTTACTTGAGGAAAAATCTTGGTAAGTGACTTTGTAAATTTTCCAAGTTAAGGTTCTGTGAAAGGTATAGCTTAATTATTATTTTAAGGAGTGGAAATGCGTATGTATTACGATTGTAGAAATCGCCCAATAGCAAGTATACAAGACGACATATTTAGTCTCTGTATCAAAATGAATTTTTAAAAAATATCAAAATTTAACCTGATAATTATTTCCCGTGTAGGCTATATGTCTAATCGCAAAGAACCCATGTTTGCTATGCAAGCGACCGTTAGCATTGGAGCTATTTGGACTGGAGCTTTGCCACTTCTGGGACCAAAGGTAGGTTATTTCAACAAAGACTGTGTTCAAAATACATACTTTATATACAGTTTGAATACGAATTGTTCAATAAATCATTTATACTAGAAATGCAACTCAATCTTATATTCTTTACACACCACATTTTAATGTAAAATTCTAAGCATTTTTTAATCTGCAACCCTACTTTGACTGTTGTGAGGAAAACGTTAAAGTTATGATTACATTAATGGCACACCTTAAAATTTAACCAGGGAACACCAAAGAGAAAATTTGATTTGGCAGAGAATACCAGTAGCTTTATAAAGAATTTGCAAAATTAGAACAATACAAAAAACATTTTTTAAAAAAAAAAATTCATACAGTAAAATATTTAAAAAAGCAATTTATTTTCTCAAACTGCCACTGCCAGACGATCTTTGATAATGAAATAGAAATTAAAAAGCAGTTTTAAAAATGTCTAATTGAAATTTATGTTTGAATTTTAAATAGCAAGCATTTGTATTAGAAATATAAATTAAACTTCTAACTACAAGTAAACTGGTCTTTTTAGAGTTGTGTAGAAAACAGTTTATAAAGCTATAATCACTTATATTTGTACACATGTGACGAATAATAAGTATAACTAGACGTTCATTAAATTAAATACGCATAAAACACACTACATACTTCGTAATGTCCATCTTTTTAAAATTCGACAAAAAGACACTTCGGTCTGTAATCTTTGTTACTCTGGACAGTTCATGGATAAGGACCATATTGACGAATACACGGCACTATTATCTTTTACTTCTATCGTTCTTAAGTATTGAAAGGTAGATGGAGACTAATGGCCCAGTGGCCAATTGTTTGAAATTTGTATAGGTGTATTTGATTACTTATTTTAAGAGGGCATGGTACAATTTACGCAAAATTTTTTAATTTAAGGACTTTCAAAATTTTTGGGTTACCTTCTATGTGTCTATACCATGTAAAACAGGTTTTGTACCCAAAATTTTATAATAAGCTAGCCATTTAATTTTTTTAAGGGAAAAACTTTAGATTTGTGAAGGGATTTTAAAATGCTACTCCTCCCCCCATAAAAATTAACATACATGCATGAAATTTGATTTAAAAATAGATCAACCTATGTATAACAAAAGATGGTATGGGTTTTGCGGTAACACGATTGCTATTTGTACAATACTTCTTTTTATGAATGCTTACTCAAAATTTATTAAAAAATGTATATGTTATGAATTAAATTATTTTTAAAAAACAAGTATTGCTTTGATTCAAAAATGCATACCAACTTTTATTACATGTACTATTAGCAATAGGTAAAAAAAAATTCAAAGCATTAGGCCCAATAGAAAAAAAATTCTTAGCATTTTAAAGGACAAACTAGTTATTTTATCTTTCTGAGTTAAGTAAGTTTAAAGTTTTGATTTGCCGTACGGATGTGAATAAAACTGAACGTAAAAGCTATCATAATTCTGCGTTTATTACGTTTAGAGCTTTCAAATTTTGTGAGGTTATAGAAAAGTATACTACAAATAATTTTGGCTAAAATTAGATTTGATTTTTTTACCGATTTTTGTCAATTGAATTGTACTGTGTCCTCTTATATAGGGTGTTTTTTTGAGAGGTATAGAACTTTAAATTGCAATAAAACAACGATGTATTATTCAATTGACATGAATTTATTTTTATTCGAAAGATAATCTTGTGGCATTACATTTTAAATATGATCAAGCAAGGCGTAGATTCGTCGAATGGGCCCAAAACAAGATTGCCGTTGTTCCCGATTTTCATAAGCGAATTTTGTTTAGCGATGAAGCGCACTTCTGGTTGAATGGCTACGTCAACAAACAAAACTGCCGCATTTGGGTGAAGCTAATCCACAAGTGTATGTCGAAAACACCGTTACATCCAGAAAAACTGACTGTTTGGTGCACTTTATGGGCTGGTGGAATCCTTCTTCATAAACGATGAAGGCCACAGCGTTACTGTCAATGGTGATCAGTATAGAGCCATGATCACTAACTTTTTCATTCCTGAATTGAACAATCCTGATGTCCAGGAGCTGTGGTTCCAACAAGACGGCGCAACATGTCACACAGCTCGTGCCACAATCGATTTATTGAAAGACACGTTTGGTGACCGCCTAATTTCCCGTTTTGGACCTGTGAATTGGCCTCAAGATCTTGTGATTTAACACCGCTAGACTATTTTCTGTGTGGGCTATGTAAAATCATTGGTCTATGCGGATAAGCCATAAACGCTTGACCATTTGGAAGACAACATTCGCCGTGTTATTTCCGATATACGGCCACAAATGTTGGAAAAAGTCATCGAAAATTGGACGTCCAGATTGGACTACATCCGAGCCAGTCGTGACAGTCCTATGCCAGAAATCATATTTAAAATGTAATGCCACAAGATTATCTTTCGGATAAAAAATAATTCATGTAAATCGAATAATACATCGTTGTTTTATTGCAATTTAAAGTTCTATACCTCTAAAAAAAAAAAAAAAAACACCCTATAAAATATATATAAAATCTTTTTTATATTTTATAATATATTTGTTGTATTTTTAAATAAAGTGTTGCATGTATTTTCTTTCCATTAATGAAAAAGAATGTTAATAATTTATTCCAATATATCAAAATAATAAGATAATAAAATTTTTAATAATGAAAATTTTTATTGAAAATTTATTGTAATGGATTTCATAATTACTGTTTATTGTTTTTATCACGATTCCTGAAGAAAAATAATGAATTTATATACTATTATTTTAATTAATCTTTTAGGCTGTCCTGAATCGCTTGAAGATTGTCAATCCCAAAGTTTTAATAACTGTTGATAGGTTTTCAATATAATAAAGAAGAAATAGAAATGCTCCCAAAATAAAAAAGAAATTGTTAAAAGTAAGAATATCATTTGCTTTTTCATTATTTCTTTTCTGAATTACACTATCCCATTTGCTATTTCTAGGTTTATGTTGTATTCCTAGGTACACTACTTTAAATGTTAATAAATTAATATTATATCTCTCTCTAAATTTTCCTACCGTAGTTTCGATATTGTTAAATAATTATCAGAAAGGCTAATTTTCAAGAAATGTTTTCAAGTCTACTTTTTAGTTTTTTTTTTTTTTTTCAAAATTAAAGATGTGTTTAGAGGTTTTTATATATATGAAGCAGACTGGATTTCACTTGTTTGTCATAGGTTTTCATTAAATTTATATTGTTCTCACGCCATTTACAAAATGATTTAATACGCAGAATATAACCGAACTTCGCTAAGAAACAATCGGCTCAATTCATGACATCACATGATAAAGACAAACACGTGTTCTCCATTGAATTCAAAACAAATAGTAAACTAATTGTGCTTGTTGTTCTATTTTTTAAAATTTAGATAAAATTTAAAGTTTCATATTTGGGTTAAAAATGCTTACATAAGAGAAAAAAATTCTCCAAAAGATTTTTTAAATTAAAAAATATCATATATATATATATATTATGTTTATACTTTTAAATAAAATGCATATTGTATACATATGTATGTTTAAGAGAAAGTTTCTGCAAAGAGCGAAACTTGGCGCCACTGGAGCCAGCTAATCAGTTAAGATTAGCTGGAAACACTCATAGTTTTTATCGTGTGACTATGTCGTGCCATGAGTTTTTTGAATTGATTGACTAGAATCACGTCGCTTTCACTATCATGTGACTATGACGTCACATAAATTGAGCCCATTGCCATAATCGCCGAAAATCAAAACTCTGTAACCTATCGATAACTTCAAGCATCAGTCACAGAACAAATGAGAGGATTTTTATAAACTGCAGGAATTGAACTTAGACAAAGAATCACTGCTAATTCCTAAAACGATAAGAAAGAATGACATTGGATTTTAAGAAACGTATCAAAACCCGCCGAAATATAATTAAAATAAATGGTGCAAAAGGATATCGTATTAAAATGGGATAAAAACAAAAATTACTAAAAACAGAGGTGTAGATCTATTAAAATTGAAAATACCGAAAAGAGTCTTTGGACTAAAAATAGAGACATATTATGATTTCTAAAGCTGACACTGAAATAGACCAGTAAATTAGAGTTAAGTAATGCTTTATGGATCCATTTTCCCCGTACAGCAGAAATTTTTGACTTAATGGAAAAAACAGTACTATATTGAAAAATAGGCCTATCTCTATCTACAAGTGAGAGGAACATAGGATGAATAAAATGAAAATATGAATAGAGAGAATAGAAAGGTTGAATATTCAGAAAAGAGTTTTTAAGAAAAACGCGAAGATAAACCTTACATGTAAGCGTGCTAACCATTAAGATTTTAAAAGGACAAAGCATCTTAGTCCGGAAATGACGTGTTAAAGTTGAAGCATAGAAGCCAAAAACCGGGCGCCATCATCTAGATTGCTTCTTTGTAACTAAACTAAACATATGCTATCTTAATAATAATAAGCTAAATTAAAAGACGCTAATCAAGGCTAAAATAATATAGAAATATATTTAAAAAATGAGTTTAATTGGATAGTTATAATCGAGGCAATTTTTTGCAGAATTTTTAAAAAATTACCATGTTTTTAATTTGTTTATCAGTAGCTAAATCATTGTTTCTTTTTATGAAATTTAAGATATTTCTATATCTATATCTATATGTACATCTCTCTCTCTCTCTCTCTATCTTTATATATATATATATATATATATATATATATATATATATATATATATATATATATATACTAGCTGTTATACCGTTCTTCGCACTGAATTAGGCTAGGAGTGATTTCGAAAAATTACGCCAATACAGTTTCAAGGATAAAAAGTTTTTAATGAGTTAATTTTACTCGAAAATATTAGGCGAAAAAAAAACACATGTTTGAAATTTTTAAGTCTGATAAAGATAAAAATGATTTTTATTTATGAGTTTAAGTCTCTTGTGGGTCGATTTTCAAAAACACATTCCTAAGCTGATCTCTGCCCAGCAAAGCAAAACATTGTTACAAATTTTGTGTAATGAACGCTTAAAGTAGTGTAAATAATGTTGGAGTGAAGCGAGTGAACTATTTTTCTGGTGGAGGAGGATTACTGAGTGATCCGCCAACGCGCTTTTTCCCCGCTTCACTCCCACGCATTCCTTCTACGGGGTTGACGAGCTGACCGGACGCTGTGTGCTTTTTTGGGTCAGACTTGCTGTGTGCAGTATCCACCCGGTGATCATTATTTTTCGACCACATGTATATAAATAAATGTGATGTCCCAAAATACCGTAGTGGAAGTGATTTCACAAAAGAACAACAAAGAGTGGTAGCAGAGCGTGGTTAATCTGTGTGATGAGTTAGTTGACTTTGTGAACGTTTAAACCTTTCTACCTACAGCGGAAAAGATAACTATTCCCGATTTTAAACGGAACGAACTATTTTTATTTGGCGGCTTAAGATGAAAGCTGCCCTTGGCATAAAAGATTGAACCCTCTAATCTTGGAGGAAAAACGACATGACCTTACCCATAGATGAAATGGTTAGTTGAGAAAAACTCAGATGCAATGGCATACATTTTTCGCTCGCAGATGGCATTACAGTTCGCGGCAGAAGACGCCGGTGCTGTGGGATAAATTTAAGAGCGACTTACATCGGCGAAGGCGAAGACCGAAAAATTGACGCGGGCAATGAACTCAAACATCAGAATGAAAATGGAGAAACTGTAGCAGATTATATTACCAAGAGCACGGGGGGATTTCGACTAAAGTGTCACTCCCTTGGACTGGACGTGTCACACCCGAATTGGTCTACCATACCGTTAGAGGATTAAATGGGGGGGAAATTCTCCAAAGTGCGCGATATTCTGAAAACACAAAAGAGGAAGCATGGACGAAATATTACAAATTTTTAAGGGAAGAAGAAGCAACTTTTAAACTTGCCAATTAAAACTCTGCATGGATGGAATTAATGAAGCATTTGTATTGTAAGAGAAACAATGAAAAGCAAACTAGACTGTGTTATATTTGCAGAAAAATCAAAATCATCTAGCTAAGGACTGTTATTATAGAAACAAGAACTCTCAAGTACAAGCCAAAAAACAATTCGTCTAGAAATGGACGCATGTTTACAGCTTCCCATCGAGGAAGAAAAACTTTTTGTGACAATATCTGGATTCTGGATAGTGGTGCATCCTGTCTATATGGCTAAACAATCTGGTTCAAAATATTAGTCCAAAAGTGATGGACATTTTACTTAGCCGATAAAAATTCTAAAATGATGAGCCCAGGAACTGGAAATGTTTCAGCTAAAACTGTGAGTACAAAACATTTATAATTCTATTAATCTAACAATTACTGATGTCAGTTATGTTCCTCAATTAAGATGTAATTTACTGTCTGTAACATGTTTAATGGATAAAGGTTGTAAGATTATATCAGAAAATAATTGACAATATTGATATATGATAAAAATGATAAGTTAATAACTAAAGCATTTAAAAATAATGGTAGATTAGAAATTAAATTAGAACCTATGT